>NW_019379455.1:243993-330022 GCF_000648655.2 Copidosoma floridanum | reverse complement strand
AATTAAACCATATATAGTATCAATGAACAATTATTCCATTAAAAAAATAAAAGACAAAAAATGTTGGGGAAGCAGGGATAAAGAAAATTACCCGGCTGCATAAAATTGTCAAAATAATAAAATCATTAAAAAACTCTATCTTCATAGTCCGTGTCTGCCGAGGTGGAACTTGAATGAGCTTGACCCCACACGTGTCCTCGTCTCCTTGGTACAGCATAGTACTGAAACATACTTTGGGTATGTTGGGCCAAGATATTGCGCAAATCGCAAGGCAAGGGCTCAGTCCAAAAGAAATTATGGTCCAATGCCGCATGAGAACTGATTCTTTGGCTGGGATCCGGTATAAGCAGTTTGTCCAACAAGTCACGTGCACATGAATCCCTGATGTAAAATTTCATTCGGGCTTCGAGCTGAAATAAGACTTCATTTGAAATGTATATCATTGCTTGTGCTTAGGAGTAAAACTAAAACTGTAACGATAAATTTGAACCTTGCGTTTTTGTCCGCGTACGAGCATCATCTTCTTGTATAACTCTAGCTTTTCCACTCCTGGCCAAGCGTCAGGTGTTATGGACCCACAAAGTTGAGATATTAAATTGAGTTGATGTTGTTCAGTGCTTCCTGGCATTATCGGGAATCTGTAATTGTTAGGCAATATAATATGAAATATTGAATATTGTTTACTTGTGCTTTCAAAGATATTTAATATTCAAAATATAAATACCGATTCCACATCTCAGCCATTATGCAGCCAGCACCCCACAAATCAACTGGTGGCCCATAGTTCTTTGCACCCAACAGTAACTCTGGTGGTCTGTACCAAAGAGTTACGACTTTTTCAGATGAGTAACACTTTTTCAGGTCATTATTGCTTCTGATGAATGATTTTGCTAGACCAAAGTCGGACAATTTCAGCACACCAGATTTTGTTATCAAAATATTTGCAGATTTAATGTCTCTGTGCAGGATCTAAAAGAAGAATATTTAAAATAGGTATTGCTGTGTCAGTGTTTGAAAACTATTTTCTGAGCACCTTAAAAATAACTTTGGACTGTTAACATGACCAAAAACAATTATTTAGATGAAATTATAATACTTGCTATACGTTCCGTGTTATTTTGAGGTGCTCAAGAATTTTTATTCTATTTATAGTACAAACATTGTTGGTATGTATGAAATGCAGTCCATTGAACAACTGTTTCATGATGTTTTTTTTCTCCCCTAAACTGAATTGCACATTCATATTTGAAAGGAGACCTGCAAGGTCATGTTCACAAAAATCCATTACCAAATAAAATGTTGGAAGCAGTTGATCACGTTGTGTAGCTGTGAAAGAAACAACGACATTCACTTCTTTGAATTTTCAATTGTCAGTAAATAAAGTTGTTTCTCACCTTTCGCTTTACAGACTTCAATGTAATTAACGATATTTTTATTTTTCAATTGTTGCAATAACTTGATCTCTTTTAAGGTATTGATGGGAAACTGCAAAAGTAGTCAATGTCGAAATATTTGTGTAACACATTTTATGAGAAAATCAAATGCAACTTACACCTCCTCTGTTGTCACTCATTAAAATTTTTTTCATCGCAACAAATTTCTTTGGATTTGTTCCATCACGTACCTTAAAAACTTCTCTGTTAAATTTACAATGCACAATATTAAAAATAGGAAAAAAGAGATTTTAAACAATGTCAACTGCACACGTGTCTTTGCTTACCCATAAGTTCCTTGGCCGATTTTAGCAACTTTCTCGTATTTTGAGGCATCATGACAAAATGGAAAGATAAATTTTCGAAGATACCTTTCTTTTTCTTTTTTATTCATGTTTATCGGTGGACTTGTAAGATATTCCACTGTACGTAAATAATATACGTAAATATATGTATGTTTGACAAAAGCTCTGTAAAAATGTGGAGAATGTAAGAAAAATATTCACGTCAACTATACCCAAGTAAATTAGGCCTAAGTAAATTTAGAGTCCAAATTGGCACTTGTGCAGAGGCTTTATTTAGGGCTTATTTACTTGGGTGTAGTTGAGGTGAATATTTTTCTTACGTTCTTAATATTATTACTTACACGTGACAAAAGTAAAAGATATTTTTTACGAATAAACGATGCCACACTAGTATACGTCGCCTCTGTCTTTGATTGCGTGTTTTTACACCACTAACTGTTAACTGTCATCATCACTAACGGACTAACGTCCGTTTGCTAGTTTCAATTAATTTTAAAACTTTCGATAAGAGAGTTACTTATCAAGGAATGTACGGAACCTGAACTTTATGAAATAAGTACACATTGTTTTCTGCTCTCTCTCTCGCCATTTTAGTTAGTAAGTAAATAATTGTGCCAACTGATGTACAACTGTGCAAAAAAATTTTAAGTTAGGGCTTCTGTAAATTCACATGAAAAGAAAGTAATCCATTTTTCTCTTGCACCTAATATTAACCATAAATTTAAAAATGAGAACTAAAACAATTATTACTTGTACATACTTTTCAATAGTTTATCCGTTTAGTATTCTTTACGGAGTAATAAAAATTACGGACTTTCTTTTACAAGACTAAAAATTTTTTGATAAAATTATTGTTTAATTACGAAATTGAAATTTATAAAAATCATGGAAACAAAGTTTTAAAACTGAATGATTTCAAAATGTATTTTTTAATGTATATGTCATACGTTACTAGTTATGTAATAAGCTGTATAATCATCTTCCTTGATTTTTTATAAATATTTTATCAATAAATTAATATTTTATCTAACGTAATAAAGTTTTAATGCTTTTTTTGAATCGCGCGGTTATTTGGTGACTACTAACGAAACGGAACGAACGGACCGGACCGAGTTGCGTTTTTCAGTGACTTGAGCGCACCCTAAAGTTGACAAAAAAAAATACACACCAAGTTGTTTGGTTATTGGTTTGGTCATGATGACAACACCATTATGATGATCTAACTGCGTCGTTATTGTTGTTGCGTCTTAAGAGAAAAACGTTATCAATAAAATAACTAAATAGATAAAAAATAGTGACTGCAAACAAAAAAATTGCAAAAAAAACAACGTAAAAACAGTGACAGCTGAAAAGAGAGGGAGAGATGGCAACCGAGTCGACGTCAAGCACCACAGATACTTTCGGCTTTGAATTGATTCACAAATTGTCAGCTAGTCAAATAAACAAGAAAGAGGACGTGCTTGTTCTTCTGGTACACTGGCACCTAGTGAAGAATGGATTCAAGTGCCTTGGCTCCGGAGATGCTGTAAGTACATACCTAACCCATAAATAACCAAATTCAAATCACCATCACTCACTTTATATTTGCATATTACGTGTACTTAGTTGAAATTTCTGTGTTAGTTGTGCGTGTACGAAATTGGTTTGACTGCTGTCACTTGGCCAAACCTAACTCTTCACCACCAGCTAATAATTGCAACATTGCAGGCGTTGTTTCATATCAGTATACTGTAAATCAAAACATGCTAAGAACTTGTTTTTCATGATGTATACAAGTATCTTACTGTAATTACGCTTATTCTTTAAATGTGTGATGTTCTAGAAGACCATTGGCCCTTCCGAAGAGGGATCGGAACTGTTACCAGAGGGATGGAGTCAAGAACTAAATTATTCGCTTCGCTACATCAAGGAGGCAAAACTGTACATTCTGATGGCAGTGAAATCTGATAACGACCTAATTTTCAATTTTCTGGTGAGATCCACATTATTGTTTTTTTTTTTTTTTTTTTTTCCAATTTTCAAACAAGTTGCTCACAACTGTTGACAGCTAGATGTTAGTAAGTTTGGCTGTACGATTTACAGAAGGTCGAGAGTCATGCAGTTTCTAATGTACAGTTTCCAATCGATACTGTCAAAGCACTTCAAGGGCCCCTGGCCGTGTTGGTGCCAGACTATGAGCAAGTTCTGAATTCTTTGAAAATTAATCTTATAGAACCTGTCTCTACTGGCAGTGGAGTCGAGGTCTCTACTCAAACTTCCGAATCTCAGACCAACAGACCCAGAAGGGACCCAGACGATGACCCACTTAGGGTAGGGCCACCACACAGACCGATTGGTCAAGTAATGCCAGGGTAATAATTTTTAAAAATCCTTCTTTTATTCCAGATGTCTCATGATATCGATGTCCTAGAGAGACATGAGTTTTGGCGTTACTCCAACTTTTGAAACCTTCCCTCGGTATCCTTCTGGAATCCTTTCAGAACCTTTTCAAAATTCTTGTCATAGGTACTACTTAGAGAAACTAGCTACTTATACTTATGATAATGACTTGGATACTCTAGATTTTTAATTTAATTTGCTATCCACATAATGCCATCCATAAAAATACAAGTACTAACGATAAAAATTCAAGTACAACGAATTTTTTCTTTACACTTATTCACGAAACAACATTACTTTTAGGCACCCTCTTGGACCTGCAAATCCGTTTGATATAGGTCGAGATGACTTGGATCCATTTAGACAGGGAAGAGGAGGAATGCTGTTTGACCCATTTTCCAGAGGGCCTAACATACATCCATCTCCAGGTATTGGAATACCTGGCAGATTACCACGGTAATACAAAATCATAACAAGTAAAAAATAATGCTTACAAGTATAACACACGAAAAATATTTCAACAGTGGGTCTGTTCCTCCTGGTGCACGATTTGATCCATTTGGCCCTCTACCTGATGATTTTCCACATAACAGGCGGAATCCACCAGACGGTGACCACTTTCCACCTCCCGGTAATTATGACGCGTACATGTAAGAAAAATTTCAACAAAGCCTCGAGTCCTACCATCTAAGAAATTTAAAAAATAACGAACAACTGTAATAAATTATTTTGAATAAAGTGTAACATTTCTATTAAAAAACTTTGTTATATACATTTACGAAAAATAAAAATATACGTGTTTATATTTCTCAAAAACTCAAACAGCAGTCTAAATTAATTTTTTTATTTGTGGATTCTTTCACGTGTTTCAGTGTAGATGCTACCTAGCCACTATTGTAGTCCTCCCCCAGTCTTGTTCTAATCCACTCTCTAAACTTAATTTTTTCTTACCTTGGCGAGAAAGGAAGGATAAAAGCTCCCGAAACTCTTTCCTCACGTGTGCATCATCCCCTTATAGACTCTTGAAACGTATCCTGATGACGTAAAAACAAAATATACATACCTTTCGCGTAATACAATAAACACATTTTTCTTTTCATTTAATATTTATTCAACATTGGATTAAAATCAAATAATAACCAGTAAAAATGCAACTATATTACTTTAACGCACAATTAAAAAAAGTAAAATAAAAGCTTTTTCAAAAATTTATGATGCATTTGTTAAGAAATAAAACGCCGTCTCTCACTTAATTCTACAAATAAAAGGGAAAAATTAAAAGCTCTCTCCCGTATATTACGGATTTCAAGGCAAGATCTTCCCGAGGATCTTCCAACGAGATTCGCCGACTTGACTGTGAAGTTCGGTAAACAATGCGGATATACATTCGCGCCCCCGGAAAGCCGGCTTATGCGAGAGATAAAGTCCTTTCTCCTTTCGTCGCGTCGCCCTCCCGTTGAAACTAGCAAAGTTTCGGTCTGTGAAATCGCACCGGGAGGGAAGGGATATTCGTTCCAAAGTGAAACAAGAGATATTTGGGACGCCGAGAATAATACAATGTGTACGTAGATGATGGACGAACGAGTTAAATTAGGATGAGTAACGAATACGTGTTTGAGCAGAGTAGGTAAGTTAAATAGAAGAGATGTATAGAGTCTGGTGTAAGGCGAGTTGAGAATATGATGGATTTCTTTTCTTTTTTTTGCTCGTTACTCTATAGTTTTCATGGGACAGAAGTGACATATATTGCATCGAAGTTTTGATGGGGGTTTACAGTTGGGTATTCATACCCAAGTATAAAAAACTGTCGCTATATACATTTATGTTAGGGAATTACTGATTAAAAAAATGTAGACACCGTATTTTATCCAGGAAGGCAATTTTTCTTTCTTTTTTCAAAGGTTCACAACAAATTTTAATGCTTCGTGATTCTGTGAACGTGCCATTGTGGGTTTATTATCAGCCCCTAATTTCGTTCTGTTTTATGGCACTAAGAAAAAGGTGAAAAAAAACACTGCAACTAAAATAGTGTAGGGATGAGTAAGTATATTATACAGGGAATCTCTGTGAGCTGTGGTCGTGCCGGGAATATGGGATGATAAGTAGCACGGAAATCCGGCCATTATAAGGTAAACGTGTTTACATATAACTACATCAATGATTATACAAAAAAGTTATCCATTATATATATGATCTCGATTAAATAAATTATTTTTCTGCACTCAATTCGTTATTTTCGTGCAATACTGAGAAAATACTTTGAAAAATCGTTATCGGTACGTATTTTTGTTTTCTCATCTCCTTCGTTGAAATGTTTTTTGGGGGCTGATAAGAAATTGAAAACTATAAGGTAAAATTAAACCCAAAAATCCAAAATTGACTGAATCCAGCAAAAATTAATAGATCCAATCATGATTTTTGTACCCAAAGAGTCTCATTTGTATGCTTGTTTTATTTTATTTTTGTACGTAAATTAAAGAACCTGTCTTTACTACACTAAAATCTACAAAAGGACCATTAAATCAACTTTGACGGGTTTATTTCTTTTTTTTGTCTAAAGCAAAATACTCCTTCGATCGATTGTAGTTTACTTCAAAATGGCTTTTATTATTAGACATCAAAAAATTGTTTAACCAATTATTACATCGATTGAGCTTTTAACTCTTGAAAAGTAAATATATATAAAGTTATAACTTTACAGCCTCTGATTTAATCATTCTGGTAAAGAGAGCACGGTGTAAGATGTACGTGAAGTTATGTGTAGTAATTGAAGTAATTACTACTAAGTAATGCCATACGGTCGATTATTATTTATTAAACCATATGAATATCTATATTTTTGGAGGTCGACTTTTGGATAAAAAATAGATTGTAAACTTGCCGCAGATAACACAGAAAATTTAAACTTTTTATAATCTATCTACGAGATCAGTTGCGGCTGGTTTATGTTGACAAAGTGTCTCTACTGTAAAAAGTATATTTATTTAGATCAGCGCCATCTAGCGGTCTTTATTTTTTGGCCAAAAGTGGCTCCTAAAATTCTGAATCAGAGCATTCACGATTAGAGCCATTTAGTCAGTTATAAACCAGCCGCAACTTATGATAAAGCTATAAAATAAAAAAATAATGACACGTGTGTTTTTGGCGGCAAGATAACAATCTATTTTTACCAAAAAATTAACCTCCTATGTGTTTATACTTTTTAAGATGAATTTTCGAGTAAAAGATAGATTGTTATCTTGCCGCCAAAAACACACGTATTATTATTTTTTCATTTTATACCTTCGTCATAAGTTGCGGCTGGTTTATAATTGATTAAATGGCTCTAATCGTGAATGCTCTGATTCAGAATTTTAGGAGCCACTTTTGGCCAAAAAATAAAGACCGCTAGATAGCGCTGATCCAAAATAATTATTGCTACTTACGGTTAAGTCACTTCATTAGTTATAAACCAGCCGCAACGAATCATATAGATAGATAATAAAAAGAAAACATTTTTTGTGCTACTTTCGGCAAGTTTACAATTTATCTTTTACCTTAAAATCGACCTCCAAAACCACCAACATTCTACTTATCTTATATGGCTCATAAAATCGACAATATTTATAAAATTACAATACTCTTGACCTTTTACCATTAACTAATGAAAGAAGAGCCCTTCAACTTTAGATTTCCAATAATCAGTTAACTTATATAATATGTACATAGCAAAATTTGTGTTACAGAAATCGTAAATCACGATCAAATATACACGTAAATTAATCAGTCGAAAAGAGACAACTGAAGAAAAAAGGTCTTTAAAAAAAGCAGTCACACGAAGAGTCTCCTAGGAATGGAACATCGGATCTCACTAATTGAAAAATACATTTATTACAGAGATGTAAATTTTAAGTGTCATAAGTAAACAAAGAACCCAACCTCCTCTGATCAAGTGAGATCCAATGCTGCCTTCTTATGAGACTTTTCGTGTGACTGTGCTTCTTTTTCAGGCCTTTTTTCTTCGGTTGTCTCTTTTGGACTGATTAATTTGTGCTTACATGAGTTAATGGTAAAAGGTCTAGAGTATTAAAATTTTGTAAATATTGTCGATTTTATGAGCCATATAAGATAAGTAGAATGTTGGTGGTTTTGGAGGTCGATTTTAAGGTAAAAGATAAATTGTAAACTTGCCGAAAGTAGCACAAAAAATGTTTTCTTTTTATTATCTATCTATATGATTCGTTGCGGCTGGTTTATAACTAATGAAGTGACTTAACCGTAAGTAGCAATAATTATTTTGGATCAGCGCTATCTAGCGGTCTTTATTTTTTGGCCAAAAGTGGCTCCTAAAATTCTGAATCGGAGCATTCACGATTAGAGCCATTTAATCAATTATAAACCAGCCGCAACTTATGACGAAGGTATAAAATGAAAAAATAATAATACGTGTGTTTTTGGCGGCAAGATAACAATCTATCTTTTACTCGAAAATTCATCTTAAAAAGTATAAACACATAGGAGGTTAATTTTTTGGTAAAAAATAGATTGTTATCTTGCCGCCAAAAACACACGTATTATTATTTTTTTATTTTATAGCTTTATCATGAGTTGCGGCTGGTTTATAATTGACTAAATGGCTCTAATCCTGATTGCTCTGATTCAGAATTTTGGGAGCCACTTTTGGCCAAAAAATTGAGACCGCTAGATGGCGCTGATCTAAATAAATATACTTTTTACAGCAGAGACACTTTGTCAACTATAAACCAGCCGCAACTGATCTCGTAGATAGATTATAAAAAGTTTAAATTTTCTGTGTTATCTGTGTTATATATATATATACGTAGGTCGTGGTGGTAACGCCGCTAAGGTGACGATTGCGGAAAACACCCCTGGTCGTATTCGTATACATAAGTTGTTACCAGTATTACCTTTTAATTCTTTGATAATGCAGGTAATCGGTAATCACGTTAATGAAACAATGTAGTATATCTGTGGCAAGACTTACATGTACGGTCGGATGTAAATTTTATTACAATGCCTTGAGTAGTTAACGAATATTGTATTATTTTTAATTTTTCCTTAAAAATATATTTTATCTAAATGAAGCGTAACTGAAGTAGTGTATAAACACTCTGTTTACATGTAAACAATTATTTTTATATAAAAAAACATTTACATGATACATGTTCTTTACTGTTTTATATTTATAATTTATAGTTTTTTTAAAATCAAAATACTTTTTAAGATGAATNTTGTAAAAAACTGTTAAGTTAGTACGTGCGTAATTTTGTCGATAGCTGAATTTCGAGCTTGGCAGCACCCTACTACCAGATTGTATTTTCGAGTTAAAATAAAAAAAAAAAAAAAAAGTTAATATCATTTTATGACAGTTTATTGGAAATTAAGTGAAATAAAGAAACCAGTTATAGTTTGAAAATAGTTCATAATAGCTTAAGGATGACAGTTAGACAAGCCTTTATTTTATGAAAAACTGTTCAAAGAGAATAATAAGGTTCAAACAATTGACCGCAACAAATACCTCAATTTTTTTAGTTCATTTTTTAACGAAGAATAATATGAAAATACACAACAAAAAAAATTTTTTATTACATTTGGAAGAGTTGTATCCTTGAGCAAAGCAGTATTATGTAATAAATACTTAAAATAAAAAAAAAGTTATTTAATGTCAGTTATGAAGGTGTACGACAGCATCAATTCAAAATTCGAATAGAATAATTATGTTGTAGTTGAAAAATATATGTATGTACTTCTTTTTATTTTACATTGCATATATATTATTAACATTGCTTGTGTGCTTCGTAATTTTTAAAATTTATTAGCCATTTTTATTACAAAAACATTTTATCAATGAAATCTAGATAGAATTCTTATGATTGGGTAAATGTCATTAAAAAATAAGCCTTAATAAATATTTACCAAAAATTATTAAGAATCAAAATGTAAAGAAAAAATATTGGTTTACACTGAGCGACCCAATTCAAAAAATATTCCGTTGAATGAATAATTATTTCTGTAATTACAAATATTTCATGTAACTTTATAAAGTATTTTTTCAGATGGTTTACATTTTTTTTTAATCTTAAGAAAATACTTAACGGGATAAGGGTTCCGAAAACAGCCTAGTAGTTAGTAGTTGGCGAGTAACTAGAAATTTTCGTTTTATTTTGTACAAAACAGACGTTATTATTATAGCAGTCATCACTTGAAAGGCATAACAAGAGTAAATTTATAATTTTTCTATGGCCAATTATACGTATAGCCTCTAACCTGCCCATTGAAGTCTACACCAGCGCCCTGAGCGAACGCAGAACTACTTGTGAAAGATATAGGGGACGAACAAAATTGGGAGCACAATGGGGAGTCAGAACACGGAGTTAAAAAGGTACAGTGACAAAGAAAATAATAACTTATGGACCATCGACACTTTGTCGTGACAATCAATATTTTTATTCATCATCACATCAGTTTACAACTAAGATACTGCATAAAAAAAGTAATTTTTGTTCCATCTTCCAAAAAAGTGAAAAAAATAGGATTGTTTCACTTAAACTGCCTGCCATCCATTCAGTTCATCGTGCACTTTTTCATACACTTGTTCATGTACTCGTTCACGCACATATTCATGCACACGGGCGTAATACCCTCGCATTTTGATTGGGATTCCCGGATTTTGGTGCGCTTAAGTACGGGCACACACAGCTTACTCTCCTTCTTGCTGATGCATCTTTTAAGGTACACTACTTTCCCATCGTGCCCCTCCAGCCCTGCCGGATCGCCCAGTTTGCCCTTTGTAACGTAGGCAAGGTAAAAGCAATGTCCCGCTGTTGTCTCCAAGTGGTTGAGCCTAACGTGCCCCAACCCATTGTACAACCTTTCCAACTCGAGCTCGGCCAGTTCAGCCTCGTTGGTGATGTACCCGTATCTATCCACCACCTGGACCTTGACTCGAGATCTTCCCCTGAGGTATAAGACGTCCGACCCGACGTTGTCCATCGCGTATACAATGACCACACCGCCGTACGGCCGGTTGAACACTTCGAACATCTGGTGGTGCCTTTCCTCCGGCCCGACCGTGATGTCCATTATTTCGCGCTTTTTCTTGAACTGTACACACCGAACGTCCCCCTTATCTGGCAGACAGTATGAAAAGTACCCGTTGCCGGTGGAGCGCTTCGCCAAGTGGGCGTACATGTTTCGCTCCTCCACGAATTGGCCATCGAACAAAATGGTCTCGCGGCCGTCGTGGCTCACGTGGCCCATCACCAGATACCTGACCTCGGCTTTGCTCTCGAAACTAATAAAGTACAAGCCACTCCTCGGATCCGAGTAGTCCGCGACCACGGCGTCCTCGTAGTACCTCCAGGGGATGGTCACGGGCTCGGCAACTAGGGTACCTGAAAATGACCAAAAAATGTCACACTTGTAGACATATACGTAGTATGGTACCCAGAATTTTCACAAAAGACAATGTATATATATATACCATTGCGGTCGTATCGCAGTACGCACGGTATGCGGTACATCGAGCCGCACTTGTCCCTGTCGTCTAGCAAAATGTGGACGTAGTTTTCATAAGCGAGTACCTGAAAGTTGGGGTGTCTCCTCACGTGGGAGGATCCTTCGATGCGAAACCTTAGCTCGGTGTCCCTGCAGCTGGCCAAGTCAACGAGGGTTATCAAGATGTCCGAAACCGTGAAGCTGTTCACTGGGGACCACCGGAGGATAGCCACGTCACCCACCAACGTACTTTCGAGGTCGTTGGCTCGCAGGTAAGGGATGTCGTGAAGCCCGAGGTGTACGTCGAACTGGGCCTCGGTGCCGTTTAGCATCTTGAACTTGAAATGGCACCGCGGTTGGGACGTCCAACCAGTGAGACGGTTCATGGTGCACGCCACGTACCCGAGGCTCTCGGTGATGTTTCGAAAGACTCTGTAGGCCGTCAGTTCGTCGGGGTGGGCGAGATTCTCGGCGTACTCCTTGAAGAAGTGGCGTGCCGCCCTTGCCTCGTGCGTTCCGGTCCACAGTATAACCAGACCCGCGACAACTTTTGCGAGGCACATTTTTCGTTCAACCGTCCAGTCTCTGGATCCAGATCGGATCGATTAACTGATGGGCAATGGAAGGGACTAATAGAAGAAGAGTTTCGATTTTTTTTTCAAACAAAATTTGCAATGGCGAATAAGTAAATCAGTACCTGAATTTTTTTTTACCACCTCCGGTTTCAAATACAGTTCCTAAAGAGAACTCGATAACTGTGTAATATTTGAAAAGTCTCTTGTGATAGATGATGCACAAAGAATAATTGCTGACGCTTCGAATGAACATAATTACCAAGCCCGTCAATCTCAAATATTATCGACCATCTCCAAAAATGACTCGATATAACGTTCGTATCGTACGCCATTAGTGTAATCGAATTCCCCGGGTCTTTAGTTGATTTATTGTCAAGGTTACATGTATCTCTCAATAGATAATCCCTCGTAGTCTAACAATGTAGTAATAGATAACGAGCAATAGTTTTTATGAAGAGTTGCAGTTGAGAAACGGAAAAATCTTTTGCCAACCGATAAATCTCGAATTCCTGACGTAGAGTCGTTGACAAAAAAATTCTAGAATCCGCCCAAAAGTGCAAGAACTGTTCTTGAAATTCATCCAGTATTCGTGACTTACATTGTGTATTGTACATCGAACAGTACCATTAAAGCAAATAAGGAGAAAAAATTATTTTTCCTTACACCCATGATATCATTATTATATTTGACTCCTTGGATGATGAACGAAAAGTATATCATTGCAATTAATCCAAACGTCATCGAGAATCGATGGTTAATGCTATTAGATAACAATCACTAACTGTGAAAACTGGTTGACTACGATATTCAAACATATAATATAGATCATTATTAATTTATGATTAAAAAACTCGATGTACATTTTTTTTACGTTTATTAAAATAATAACATTGTCATAGAGCGAAGTGAGTTTTCATATTCTAATTACAGAGTAGGTTGCAGAGTGCTTGAAAAATACGTGTTTTTTTTACAACAAATTATTCTTATTTTTCTTTCATATACAAAATAAAGTAGTGAATCTTACATAAAAATTCTAGATCTGTGCTGATGTGTACCTGATAAAGTTATTTAAAATAATTTTTTTCTCGGGTCAAAGGTATTCGTTGCGATTTGATGTTAGTTAGACATGTAGTTTTCAGACGTAGAATGAAGTAGTTATTTCCAGGTCCAGGTATTGTAATATTTCATTTGGTCTCTTGATGTCTTCACATTCCAATGTAAACGGAGTATATTAAGTAGTAGTTCAGATATTCCGAGTACGGCACCTACAGTTCTTGGTCAATACTCTTATGTCGAATTTACCTTGGAATATTCGATAGTCTTACACTTGATTTGCTTTAAAATTTTTAAAATCACTGCGGCTATTTTGAATTGTTTCATAATTCTGAATCGTGGTTAAGTTGACATATTCGGTCCCGTAAATTAAATCCACTACTATGGTGAGCGTGTCATTTGGCAACAAATTATCACGTTTGTCCACCAAAAGTGCTGATTCTATGGAATTAGACACGGAAAATTTATTCGTATTATACGATGTGTTTTCAATATTCTGTCTTGTTTGAAAAAAAATTAAGAAATTAGATATTGGTTTGTTCTCAAGTTATTCTTGAGATTAGTCATCTCCAAATATTGGCAAAAATCTCGATCTTGTGTGTGTGTATCTGCTTATACATATAAGACCATTGAGTTAATAAATAAATACTATTTTAAATACAGAATTTGAGAAAAAGCTTTTAAGTATGTCAATTTTTAAAAACCAAAAATTATTTTACAGTAACGTTAAATGTGCCATAATACAACTTTGGTGGGAAATATCCATAAAGTAAAAATTATTCACAAAAAATTGTTTGTTTAAATACTTTACGAAGCATCGATTAGGTTTTTCTCACAACTTTTTTCAACGTTACTTTACACGGTTAATTCAAAGTGTGTAGTTGAAATTTCGATTTTTCATGAAATACATAACAGCAGCGATGATAAACGTTTTAAGAAAAATCTAATCGATTCTTCGTAAATTAATTTGCCAAACCTATTAACGTAAATAATCTGTTTCTTCGACGATTGACATGAGAAAGCTGTAGAGATGAAACCATTTCCGTCACAGAATTTGTTAACTCATGTATGCGTGTTAAATCTCTGACAGCCAAGTTTTTCACTCCACAGCTTTCCTATACTGGTTAGTCTCGTTAAAAAGTGCCCAGTTTAGCGGAAGTGATGAAATACTTGTTACACCACAGATAAAGTTATTCCTCAAATTCTTATCAACACTACGGTATTGCATTTTATAGATAACCAAAATTTTAACTACAAGCTTTACAACACGATTTATCAGATTTTTTTTGTACGCTTCGATATTTAAGATACTAAAGAAGTAATTCAGTACGGGTGATGCAGAAATACATAAATACATTGCACGCATTTTTAAATTTAAAATATTTAAACACTTGTGTATTTGTGCATGAATTATCATATAAAAAAAACAATACTTATTGTTTTTCCTGTATTCTTGAAGAAATTCTGAAGGAAAATGTCGAATTTTCCTCTACTTGAAAACGTGTGCAGTCGAATCGTATTTTTTAGCTCCGGTCAACGAACTTACGGTCGGGAAAGTAGGAGACCAAAGGAGGTCAAACTCGCTCTCTTCAGTCCTTCATTGGTTCCCCTCCTCTTACCCTCAATATTCGTCCAATCACGAAACGTTTTATTTTTGTACTTAAGCGACTGTGTCTCGTACCATATCCAGTTGATTCAAAAGTTACACCAAGTTCAGACTCATTCTTTGGCAAATCAAACGAAAACAAGTACATACCGTTAAACATAAAATTCGTGCTCACATTTTGAGCTTGATCATTTTTTTTCTCAACATGAATCTGTTAGCTGAGTTTGGCAGAGTCTTTGTTCTACTTTGCGTTTTGTTATTTTGTCATTACGCAAATGCTGGAGTCAAAATTGACGAGTGGGTCTCAACTGACATTAATAAAACCGCTGCAATGAAGACAGTTGCTTGGACGGTGAAGAAATACGGTTTATTTGGGCCTAATTTTCTATCCTCTGTGATGTCACCTTCGTTCTCGTTGAACCAAAGTATCACGTGGAATATTAACTTGAGGACGGACGCAAAACATTTGAAAATACGCGTTAATGCCACTACCAAATCGTCGGTGGATAATGTTTTTTTCATGATATCTCTGCTTAACGTCAAACAACAAGCGTGGACATTGTTTCCTACGCATGAGAAGCGAGTTAACAAAAAAATCAGTTTTTCGGTAAATAATGAAGTAGACTTGGAATTTTTGGAACGTGAACGTGATAATCTACTGCCCAACGATGAATTGACCATTGTACTTCAAGTCTCAGTCACGTACAGCCGGCGTAAGGAATCGAAAGAAAAACATGACAGCAAAATGGATTTATTTATTCCTGTAAATCGCCAAGATAAACATCATAGCGACGAAGATGTAGCAAATTTTATACCTAGACAGCGTGTCGCGACGGTTTATGAAAAACCAGTGTACAATATTATTCAACCTAGTGAGTTGGTTCGTCGAGCTAAAATCAACGAGCAACATGATAACAAAAATTTCGATTGACATAGCTTACAAAACATATTTAACAGCTAAAAAATAATATATGGTATGCCATTATATAAAATAGTGCAAGAAATAATGGTTCCGTCACTGAAGAGAAACACCGTATGCAGGAAACATTTTCATTACTGCCTAAATAAAATTAAAAATTCATGTAAGCTTACGAGGCATATCATCAATACCAAATTTCAATGTAATGGTCACTTTATGAAATATACCAAGTTAATGTGCACTTTGTATAAAAAAATCTTTTTCATTTATGTTACATGGTAGCAGTAAAATGTATGTCTTTTGTTTGTAAAATTCGAAATGTACTGGCAAATTTTAATAATTTTATTAAATTCAATAAAAATCAACGAACATTAATGCCTGGGTTTTGAAATTTTTACAAGATGATCCCTATCGATCCAAATTCTGTGTCCAAGTGTAAGAAACTTTATTGTTATACGTGTAGTTACGATATCTGAGTACATAGGAATTCTACGAAATCTGCTACTTATTCGAGTCAAAATTGAAATACGACGTATTAGTCCATCTTAATATTTAATTATTTTCGAAGTTGAGCGTAGAAAGTTAAGAACCACATTATTATTTCTTTCCAGTACTTTAACTTTGCTTACAAGAAAAGCTTAATTAAAATTTTTTTAAATCTTTTGTTTAAACACTATTTTGTGAAGACATTGACTTATAATTTTTATGAGATTCGAGTACGCGAATTCTCCCAAAAGGTAAAGTCTGGTTTTTATAAGGATAACAAAGCTATTCAAAATTTGCTACCACGTATCGGTAAAATAAAGAGCGCAATGTGTAATACATATTGTAGAAACAAAAAAAAACCTTCTAATAGATTTTAATCAACATATTGTGCATTATAAGTGTCATAAAAACATAGTATTCATTTAGTATCAACAGCTAAAAATAACAATAATTACTGTAACCAAGTACTTTTTTGTAATAAACACTTTTTTAGCTATCTACTTAATATCTAGTATATTTTTTGATGCATCATTTCAATTTTGTTTTAAAATTTATTTTAAACTACCTAGTGTCACTTGTCACGAAATGCCTAACTATTGGTAATGGATAAGAGAACAAAGAAATGGATTAACACAAGTATACGATATCCAGTAGACAAAGCTGGCTTGTCTTTATACAAAATTAGATAAATTAAGTGGAAGTATTTGAAGTAAATTGGCTTACGATTGTATTCTCAATGAATATTGACATTGTTTGGATGTTTATCGTTCCAACTTCCAAGTTTTTCTTACATAAATTCAACATAAATTTCGATGTCTTTCAGTTTTAACTAGAATTTATTTGAGTCACTAAAAATTTGAATTGAACATATTATTTATCAACAGAAATGTTGATCGTATGAGATTTAAATTTATTAAGTTTAAGAAAAAAGTTGTCTTTTATTTTTCTTAGAAATGATATGGGAATCGTAAAACGAACCAATTAAATCAGTTTATGCACAGATACCAAAGTTTGTTATCTGACATTAAAAAATTATAAACGATTTTAACGTTGTACGATAAAGAAATTCCAAAATTGTTACTGAAATAAGTAACAAAATATTCATGTAAATGTAAAGAGACTATTTCGCAAAAGTAAGACCGGATTTTGTCAAAATGAGGTAAACTAATGAAACTCCGAGAGTTCGATGAAAAGGAATTTAACTCAGCCTCTCCAATCAATTAGGTGACAAATTCAGCTTCGCGCAAAGGAAGGAACATCCAAGGGAAATTATCGAATCAAGCAAAAATGTATTATTTACAAACAATATGTGACTCTTGCTCATTGAAGTTCGTCGTAAAACTAAACGTCTTTTTTGAAAACAAATTAACATCTTTTCAACATGACAACGATCGTCATTTTTTGAATTACAACATGTAGCAGTGTTTTGCACTTGGTGGTAACACATAGTCGTTGAAGCGTAGACGAAGATGTGGCTAACACTTTTCTTCAAATACTTATTTTTAAGACGATAGATGTACAAAATTTTTGGGTGTGGAAGTAAAATGAATCGAGTAGACATTTAGAAACAACTCATGTACTTTATAATATCAATACGTTTATTGTAAAATCCAAGTAAATCATTACCAATATATATAACATTTTTTTTCCCATGAATTTTTACGAAATAAAACTAAATCCAAATTAATGAATACTTGATAACCTGAAGCCGATTTATAAACAATAGAGAAAACGAAAATTAAGACAAGCAAGTAAGCATCGTTACTTCAAAAACCATCGCGTAATTCAGAGGACTATTGGATGTCAACTGAATTCATGCATTGGTTAACGCACGGATTTATATGCTCGTGTATGCAAGAGTTGATGCATCTAGATGTAAGATTACTATAATTCCGATTACAATAAGGACTCGTGGGTGGTTTGTTTTCCTCCTTGTCGATACATCTACTGTACAAACTAACTTGTGGGTCTATTTGAAAATTCCATAGGTTTATCTAAAAGTAATCTTTTGTACCCAAAAATTAGGAGATTTATAAAAATCAAATAAAAGCCATTTAACGTTATTTTTTTATAAGGTTACATGTTAAATATCAATTTTTTAAAATGTAACATGTATAAAATAATGGCACAATCAAACAAGCTGCAATTTTTGTGGGTATTTTTTATGATATTTCAGTATACGTTTGCCGTTTGAATAATATCCGTCAAAAAAACCTATGTGTGATGAACGTTTTAAAGGGACATTAACTGGCATGTATTACTACTCCATTTAAGAAAGCTATACTGCAGGATGATTTTTCTGAATTTTCTATGTACATTTATATTTTGGGTATTAAATATGGACGAGAAATAAGTGTGGGATCGTACGTGATAAATGTAAGCGTGACGTTACAGATGTAATCAGCGTAGGCAGTAGAAAGTTGTTCTAAAATCACCGGAAGATTCGATAAAAGCGCACAGTCTTGTACTAGTCAGCCTATATATTATTTTTATTCTATTCTGCTGTTATAAATTGTTAATAATCGTTATCTCATTAAATATTAATTAAATTCATACCCAATCAACGTAGGTATACTCATTCCCACTATAATTGCACCACCTTCGTACACAGTATTGTTTCATATAAAGTATTTTTATACTCAAAATTATATTGTTTGTCATATAATTTTATAGAAGTATAACTTCATACTTTGATACCCAATCACTTTTTTTCATTAGATTTTTTCACATAAATATTTCGAAATATCATGTTTTTTCTATACCGACGATACAGTAAACTTCTAAAGCTATACAAATAAATCGTTATATCCATAGATGCACTTACCTCCTCATGATAGGAGTCAAGTGATCCGGATCAACTTTGGTGCTGTTAGACTCCCCGACGATGTAACTGACAGCCACCCCAACGGCCACAGTAATAACGGTCCCGACGAGGCAAAAGTACAAAAACGATATTCGAAAAAGAATCATCGGTTCCTCGTATGCCTTTGACGTTGGGAGCACAGTTTTCTCAAATATTGTCTCGTTGGCTACAACCGAACAGTTTGCGGTCGACATGGGCAGTTTTGTGTCTGGCGATTTCGGGTTGTAAAGCATGTGCCACTTGGCACCAACGACTACCCAGAGCATGAAGGACAAGCCGACGCAGGCGCCCGTCATCGCCCCTTTTTTCCCCACGCAAGGGAAGAACATTCCGAGCAAAAAGAAGCCCAGCAAGGGTCCATCCGCTGCGCCACGGAAGCTGTAGGACATCTCCAGAACCGTTCCCATGTGCTCGATCGCGAAAATCAGCGCTATGCTGATCAGACCCACGAACACGGATATGACCTGTGAATTTTTTTATTTTTTTTTTCATGAGTTAATTGTTACGATGATAGGATTAATGGTATGGAAAAATATCTAATTATGTAATTAAATTTTTTAGAACAAAGTTCTTTATGTCGCGTACTCGGGGGGGCTGGAATTTTAAAACCGACAGATTTGATGAAACGGAAGTAGCTTACCGGAAGTCTCTTCCTCTCAAGTTTCCCCCCTTACCCCGTCCCTCTTACCATCAGTTCGCTACACACCTCCCCTCACCCCACCATGTATCTGTCACTCGTGACGCGCTACTCTCCTGCACACCTTTGCCCACCATTCCCCTTCACACTTCCAAGCAATTAATTTTTAAAGGAATTTTAATTTAAAAATCTAATAAAGAGATTTGAACCCTCCACCTCCTGCATCTGAGTCCAGTACCTTACCCTCTCTGCTTAAATAATATTAAAGGAATTTTAATTTAATACAAAGAGAGAAAAAACACGGCTTAATTATACATGCAACAGGTGAATAATAATCGTCAAACAGTTATAAATAATCAGAATTTTGGGAAAAACTGAAGCATTGTTCTTGATAATAGTTAATTCACAGAACCTACATGGGTGTTAATTTGCGTTTAAAGTACTATAATCAAATTTCTTTGCCATGTATTAATGAATATAATAATTATTTTTAAAAAAACTCTAAAAATAAACGTTAGCTTCATAGATGAAGTGTAGCGTATTGACCCTCTTATAGTGTAAAAAGATTTAGAACTTTTTAGATTTCGGTTTATTAGTTAAAGTTAAAATTTCAATATCCATGTTTTAAAATTTTCATAAAGTGCTGAAATCCACGATGATAGTTTACCTTCATAATATTAGCTGCTCTGGCATCTTTTTCGGGACACTCGGGCATCCGTTGCTCGATAAAGTCGTCATATATTATGCCAGATAAGGTATTGATACCGGCACTCATAGTTGACAAAGCAGAACTGATTATACCAGCGAGAAACACTCCAGCTATGCCCGGCAAGTTTTTCGTGATATCCATAACGTAGTAAGGAACAATTTGATCGTTGCGCGAAATTAACTGCAAAATAATAATAACTAAAACATAGTTCATAGCGTCGCGTATTTATGCGATTACATTTATGAGGTTCAATTACTTTTGCACTGATCGGATCGCAATTATAATACTGAGTGTATATTACGAGACCGGCATACGTACACATCACATCAATGATCACAGTGCCTACGGTCTTGAACAAAACAGCTCTAAAATAATTCATTTCTCAATTGTATCAATAAATATATTTTTGTTTTAAAAAAACAATCACGAAATTAATTCGTTCCAATTACCAATTCGAAGTAAAAAATTCAGAAATATTGTTGTACTTGATAAAAGTTTCGTGACTAATTAACGTTTACTCGTAAGATTGTAATTTTTTTTTACTTGTTAATGTCAGCTAGCGATTTTATAGCCAAATATCTCTGTATGAATTTTTGTCCAACCGCAGAGTGGCTTAGCGACGAGAACGTAGTTCCTATCGTCATCGACCAAAAATTATTTCTGACGAATGGGCTGGGGTTGAAACTGAAAATATAAATGTTTTATAAAAATAATTTCTGTAGCAAAAATTCTTTGAAAATCACTAAAATACAACAATATTATCCACATCAGTTTGTTTCGAAGTATGAGATCATGTTAAACTCTCTCCAACTATTCAATTACATCATTAAAAAAAAAAAAAAAATCAAATTAATGTCTTATCAGGTTCTTTTAACGTTTGTAGCTATATTTAACAATATAATATATACGTAACAACAACGCGAAACATCGCATTTTTATTTTTACTCCATTAAAACGATCACAACACCATCGACGAACAATTTCATGACTAAACAATTCTTAATACTAATAAAAAAATAAAAATTATACAGAACAAAGGATGTATCGATTTCCTACTCAAATATGTCAAGGCGTCCTCCTTGGCCTGATATTTTCCAGACATTGAAAAACCCTCCCACCGAGTACACACCGACAGCGAGAACGGTACTCAGTCCTCCGACTGTGAAAATGAACTGTATCGTGTCCGTCCAAACGACAGCCTTAACACCTCCCTGAGTGTTTATAAAAAATGTAATGAAAAGAGATCTCCATTGGTGAGGATAAATGCTCTAATGTGATGTTTCGATGATACAAGTAAGTATTCATTACCATTGAGGTGTAAGTGATGCAAACGATGCACAAGAGAGGCGTTATCAAGTGGAGATTGTACCCGGTAGCTTGAGAAAAGGCAAGTGCCGGCACGTATATGACTATCGGCAGGTGCATCGATAGCGATATTACGTACAATACCGATGCGAAGCGTCTGGTCGCCCGTGAAAATCTCAGCTCCAAGTACTCGTAAGTACTCGAGATCTGCAGGTTGTAGAACACGGGGATGAACACGTAGGCGGTGAGAGCTCCGGTGGCGATGGTGTTGAAAACGGTGAGGAAGTATTGACAGCCGTACAGGTAAACCTCGGTGGGTACGCCCAGAAACGTTATTCCGGACAGGAGACTGCAAAAGGGGATTTTTTTCGTCATCACCGAGCGACTAGATATATTTAACGTGGCAATTGTTACTTTTCGGAACAATATTTCTCATGCCATTTAACGTTGGTGCGTGCATGAGAAAAAAAAAATGTGAAAAAAATTGCAAGCTATTATATAAGAGTATGTATTGTCGATAAACCTTGCGAGGATACTCGTGGCAACGGGGAGGTACCCCATGCTTTTGCCGCCAAACAAATATTCGCTGACGCTGTCTTGTTTACTGAAAAATCCGAAATAAATTCCAATCAAAAGGCTCGTGCCCAGTAGGCTCGAAAACAGTAAATAATCAATCCAACTGAAGACCAATTGTTCCATTTTTACTCGAGTTTTTAAATTTTCTTCAAGATAATTGGTTGTACCGAGTGTACGAGGTGTACGCGTTTTCGTCTCCACTACTACAAGAGGAGAACAGAAGCTTGAGGAGCACCTGGAAATAATGAATTTTATCTTCCAGAGGCGATGCATGTCAAGGTTTGTTTTAGAATCAACGTGGATGAAAACATAAATCGTGATAAGGATGACGGCAAAACTTCACTTTTAAGCCAACGATTTATGTTCCATCGTAAACTTATTTTAAACGGAACAAATGTAGATTCTCTCTCATTATTATTCTACGTCTTTGTGTCAGTACAACGTAAATTTGCATTTTTTTTTTCTTTCAATTTTTGAATAAATACTCGATGGACGAATCTGATTTCGATTATTTTTACTGACGAACGATCAGTTATTAAAAGAAGTACTAGATCTTTGAAATGGTATGTACGTATATTATGTTTAATTTCATGAAAACAGCAAGTGTCACTTTAATAATTGTAGGCTAAACAAAGTAAAAGGTTTAAATAATTCCCTTAGGGTTATCATGTTTACTCTCCTTTTGTTTTAAATCCTCTTGAATTTTTGGCATCACAAAGTTTTTAAACGTAAATCACCTTCTTTTAACCAGACACTTTAAGTTGTAATCGGTAGAGGTACACATACGTACGATATATACTTGAAATTAAAACACATGTTTCATTATGTTAAATTATTTTTATTACAAGAAATTACATTGTCGAAAGGACAGAACTTTCACGGTTTCTTTTACAAAGTATATTTTTAATTTTCAAATATTTTGCATGCCATCCGCTGCGCCACGGAAGCTGTAGGACATCTCCAGAACCGATAAGAGAACAAAGAAATGGATTAACACAAGTATACGATATCCAGTAGACAAAGCTGGCTTGTCTTTATACAAAATTAGATAAATTAAGTGGAANAAAATAAGCTGACAGTATTATAATTGTGTAACATTATTCATGAAAAATTAAAAAATAACAATTAAATAATTGCGCCAAGAAAATAAAAAATATAGTTGTATATACACTTTCTGAATTTTGTCTCCCAACAGATTACTGATTCCTTCAAGATAATATAATAAAATTGTCCAAGTATACGTGTATTCACCAACTAACTTCGCTTGTAACCACACGTGTTGCGTTATTTTGTAAATAAATATACCATACTTCAAGACAGATGCCAGTGTACTGCGTGTGTTTACTCTGAAAAATTTTTCATCAACCCATACTCTGACTTAATTTTGAATAGTACGTGGGACTTTATCTTGTTTTCGTCCTTTACCGAAATTGCCAACACGTTACTGGCTATCGATGTAGTTGGTACGCCACGATAGTTCAACAATAATAGTTAGTTTGTCCTCGGGCACCAGATCATCTCGCTTTTGTACTAAAAGGACTGATTCCACGGTGTTGGATACTGTAAATTTAACGTGGTATGTGCGAAGGAAACAAAGGCCACAAGTTTAGGTTTTTGTCAAGTAGAGATACTTTGACTAACACCTTGTTCAAACTACGTCTTGCATCGAAATTAACATCTATCTTTGTGAAATTTTTGTTCTGAGTTAAAGTGAAGAACCACCCGATACTGTGATCGTAATAGAAATACGGTGATTTTAGAGGATCGTCTCGATCATCCTTGTCGAATAAACCGTAATTATTTATCGTCCAAGATGCGGTAGTTTTTTCTGCGGTAATATTGGTTGAAGCACGTTGGTCGATGTTTACTGCCGCAACGGCACGTTGACAATAATACACAGCGAAAAGTAAAGCCGAGAAACTACCAAAAACTTGCAATGCTTTCATATTGGATATTTTTTCTAACCGATACGAATTTTTAAATTGAGCACAGTTGAAGCCTGACTCGATGCCACTCCTGATTCAGAGTTTCAGACTGGACACATCCACTCGTATATAAGTACAAAATTTCGATATTACACCAAGCTGAACATTCAAAATTCAAAGAGGGGAACCAATAAAGAGCTGACACAAGTGTGTATTAGTCATCATACTGATTTGAGCCAGCTTGAGCCAGTTACCACTATCACGGAAGATTGTTGTTACCAGAAAAACAGGTACTATATGTTAGTACAAGTATTTTCGATACTCTGTACAAGAAAAATGTGTACTGGTACAGGTATATTTGGTACGGTAGTATACTTTAAAGTACCTTAGTGAGTATAGATAAACCTTATACTTAGTACGTCAAAATCCGATACGTGGTACGGGTTTTTCCTGTACCAGTACAGAAAGTTAGTCGGCCAGTGGGAGCATATAGAATGTCAGTATATATATACGTAGCTGTAAAAGTTCAAGAGGTTAGGATTTCAGTATATCCACCACAACACAATATAAAGTTCAATACATTGATACGAATCTAACAAGATATAATGATAAGTGCAGTAGGCACTTGTAGTCACTTTCCTGTTGCGTATAATAATTGGTTTTCACTCGCCAAGAACAATTTACATATTGAGCCAAAATAACAATGACAATCCCATACATGTATGCAAGTATTCACATATATATATACATACAAATCTCCACTGTATATTATAAGCGCACGTACTATGCGCGGTAGACGGTACAGGGTACAGGGTACAGTAGAAAGCCATGCGCAGTATACAAATTTAATAGACTAAATAGACTATCCATGGTACAGAAAAATCCTGTACCGGTTGCAGAAATCTCAAGACCTGCTGTACTTACGTTATTTTTCTATACTCATCACTTTTGGTATAGCTTATTCTGGTAACAACAATCTTCCGTGATAAGTATTACCTCACTGAAAAAAAAAAGTTACGAGAACCAGTGAAATATTTAGTAGACAAGTTCCACGTCAATGATCCAGTATAATCTCTTGAAACAATCTAAGTTACTGTTCAGTGTATGGCAGTGCCGCACACGAGTGTAGGTATAAATATGGAATGAAGATTCTAATTGATAATACAAAACGTTTTTGATAAAAAATGCTGAACATCCAAAACAAAAGGTGTAAATTATTAACCATTTTCGTAGTATTATCTATTTCAACGGTGAGAGGAAAAAAATTTCTTAGAACCATGAAAATATTTAATAAATATCCTCTTAAAGTGAGAAAACATTAATCTTATTTCAAGATATTTTGATTTTTAAGTGCGTCCAACTTGCATGTGAGGGAAGAATAAAATTCCCTCTCAGAAATGAGAATTTTTGTTGTAAATAATAAATTGTCGATTAATGGACATTTACGTCTTGAATCCTATTGATTATATCAAATTTTCATTAGAGGCTGTCTAGTCAATTTGTCAAATAATCAAAGTACTGAAGTGGTTAACCTATGTTTAACCCACAATTCCACTAAAATTAATAAAATTTTATTGCTTAAATCGGACAAATATGAGAAAACCACATAATAAAGCTACGTTCAAAATGTTGCTCAAGGAATTGGAAATTAGGGCTTTTACACGAAACGAGAAAATGTGTCATCCTTTTAAGCCCTTTCCACAACGGAGTGAACGGAACAAATACCATCTGCATGTGTGTATCTGTACGTACGTACATTAATACATTTGCCAAGTAAAATATAATTGAAACGACGGATTTAGGTGAACTGCCATGGTCCCATTATTATTTACATTACTTATTCACAATACATCTTTATTGAAAGAGTATCAAGAAAATGTATTAATCAATGATTGTATTCAATGGAATGGAGTTTTTTCAAATTTAATTCCCATTAGGTATATACTCCTTTCATGTTGTAATAAAGTAATTGTTTTTATTGTCATAATAGATCTATATTGACTGAAAATTAAGTGCCAAGTGCATACGAGGTTCATTATTCAGTTAAAATTTTTGCGAATATGTAGCTCAATACCCATGTATATTAAAAATAAAAAATTCATGTAATTTAGATGATTTTTTTTTTGTTAATGTCAATCATGAAATAAATACAGTGGTAATAATCGTTTATTATAAATAACTATTAACATTTCTGTTTCATACATAACTTTACAATCATTTCTTTTACCAGTAAAGCGACTCACATACACCATACGTCGCACAAAGGTAGGTATTTGTATATGTAAGTTTTTTGTTGTCTTCTATTTAGGTACTGTTTAATCAACATAGTGTTTTGTTTTTTTTAATTTTTTTTTTAATGATTTTTAAGCCATACACTCCACCAAGCACTCCGATACTTTTTTTTTCTTTATTGGAATTATAAACATATAGACGTGTGTGTTTGTGTGTGCAAGATTACTTAATGAAGATATTATGTACATTAATCGGTTTACCAATAACGTTTGCCACCGCGATCGCTTTTGATCACAATATCGCTTCTCATATGAACATAACACTATCTACATCAAACACTCTCTTTTCCAATATTCTTTCAAGTATCAAAGTCAACGTTTTGTAGAGAGAAGACAGGTATGAATAATAAAAAGTGAATAAATTTTTTTATGCAACTAAAATGTAAAAGTGAAAGAAAAAAGAAACTGCGAAATATATTATGTTATTCGATAATGACAGAATTCTGAAACACCACAACATCGTGTTTTTTTTTTTTTTTTTGTTTAATGAATTCTAACAGGATATAATTAAAATATGAAGTTTTAACTTTCGAACGTCTTATGCTTAAAACGTTAAGAACCGTTACCAGACAGCACAGTTCTTTTTTTATCAACTTTTTTTTCTCCCCTTTTTTTAACTTCGAACAAAGAATGCAATTTACGAAAAAAAACATAAACTTATAAAAGCAAAGCGGCCGACTTTTGAACTACTGTATCTGTACAGTTGCAAGATTCATCAAATTGTCAGATTCCTTGCAAAGGAGAGACAATTAACTTTGAAATCTTGCCGTCGTGATTTATATATTATATGTATGTATATTGCCTCGCCGATGCAGTATATGCATATTTAATATATACATATATGTATATTTTTAAAAAAACGTAGTCGGTTTTAAAACGAGGAACATCTATAGATAAATATAAATAGCAAAGGTAACGGACCTATTCAATTACACTCAATAGCTGAACGAACGCAGTGCACATGTATATCAATAGCAGCCTCAATATGCGCGCGCTATAAATGATTCCCGTCAACGCTTTTCGTTTATGTTAAATCAACTCTCATCACTTTACTTATATTATGGTAGTTATAATTAACTTTAGCTCCGTGTGCTTTTACAGTATGCCAATCACAATATGATAGCACGCATCTTTATTAAGCCGCGGATTCTCTTTACAAACGATAAATCAACTGTTACTTATCAATTAAGAGAACCGAATACAGTATTCGGAAGATATACATTTGCTTTGTCACTTTTACCTGTTTGCACACAACCAAAGGGCGCGGTTCCGATTTTGTTTTCCGTTTGTTTGTTTGTTATTTTTTTTCTCTCTCTTGTATCCAATGTCATTGTTACCGCTGTTATTATACTTAATAATTATTATCATCAGTTTGTAGTTTGTTACTTACTATATGATACACAATCATCCACTGTCAGCACAACGGTCACGGTGCCTTTTTTCTCTTTTTTATGTTTTATTCACAATAACACACGATAAACTTTAAAACACGTCCAACAATTTGTTTGCAGCCAGCTCTCCTCATTCGCACACTTTTGAAACCATCTTCTCCATCTCGACGTCCGTGTCGATGTCGTGATGTACATGATTGCTCGTCTCCGCGGGATTATTGCTGCTTGGTAGCGTGGAATTGGCAAAAGTCGTGGTAGCGACAACAGCGTGCGTCGAAGTAGGCGGTGTGCTTGGTGTTCCGGGGCTACCTGACACTTCTAGGAACGCGCTTGGCGGGCGCAACGGCTCGGCAAGGTCCTCCAGGCCCTCCGGTGTTGGCAGTTTTGACAATTCTTCTCTCAGTTGTCTGTAATGCATCTGTTCAAAACCAAATTTACAGTTTTTATGTAACAACCACTTTTGAAACTCAATGAAAATGTGTGAATATTTGAACGAAAAATAAAACTTGGATGAGTATTTAATCACTCGTGTAACCAACATTATCATATCTTACCCTTAAGGCTATAGCGCTTAGTGATATGGACCTAGCCGACCGCCTGTCTGCTCCTTGCATCTCCATATCCCTGATCCAGCCTTCTACTTGAGCCACGATTTCGTGTCTCTTTAGCCAGAAATGAGTCTTGATAACCTAAATTTCAACATAAAATTATCACAAATGATGAATAAGGTACAAATCGAGTCAAATCGTGCATTTGAACAAAAAACAGTATTCACCTCTTTGAAACACGGGCATGGACTTTTGATCTGATCTAGCATCGCCCATTTCGCCGTGGCTTGACAAACATTGGCATTGTACTCTTGACTAGACTGTGCTCCACTAGACGTTCCTCGTGAGCGTTCGTAGCCTGGTTCGTTGAAATACGGCTCCGATACCAATATCAGCGACTGTATGGACACTAAAACCTGATAAATAAACAAACATACATTTATTTGTATCAAAAGTCACGTAAAATATTTGATTCAAGTTTCAAACGTTTTATAAGATCTGCAGGTGTACCTGGAGAAAACTACTGGTGTGCGCATTCCACTTCTCCTCGGGCCTGCCGTGCCAAGTGTTGAGAACACTGAGGCAGACTTTACCATCGTTGTATAGGTTTGGATTGAAGCGAACCGAGCGTCTGCCCGTTGTCTCCAAGTTAATCATCATCGGGTTATTGGGGTAGTCCGAGGGAAAGTAGACGTCGAATTCGAAGCAACCGTTGGCGTAAGGCGTGTCAGCTGGTCCGGTAATCAGGACCTTCATTATGTCGAGGCGGTCGGAATCGCAGCGTACGAACACGCTGCTGCTGTACGAGAGCGGTAACGCCGTCGACAGAGTTACAGCTTCTTGAGCCAGTCGTTTGACTCGGGTCGGGTGATTACGCTCTCCCGCGTGTCGCATGTTGGACTCGAAGTGGTAGGACACGGCGAATTTAAAGCCACCCTCGGGACATTCCGTTATCATCTCGAACGTATCTGCAGGATGTAGTAATAACAATAATTTCTCTGCGCTTGCTCTAATGAAAGATGTTGCACAAACCGGGAAAATACTTTTGTCTGCTGGTTTATGTAACAAAACTGCTATAAAAAAAAAAAAAAAATCTTACCAAATTGCAGTCTTTTCATGACTTCGAGGTAGCGCTGCTCGATGGTTTTCAAGGATAATTCAGGCCCAGACGGACTAGCACCCGCTACTTCTTCACTCGCGTCGACTAGCCTGGCAGTTGCACTACTCACGATCGTTGCACTCTCCTGAATGTCCGGTATGAGCGTGGCAAGTCCTTCATCTTGATCACTGTCTTCGGGATACTTGACAGAGCTACTGCTTGCCTTGGACTTGCTGCTCTTGGTGCGATTGATCTTGTGGACGTAGGTGTCAACGCAGACCTTCATGCTTGACAGCAGGGAGACGATCGAGGAATCGCCAGAATTGTCGTTCTTGGGTAGTAACAGCGGCGCCAGCTGGACCGAATTGGCCATGGCACGTAGAAGCTGCAGAACAGCGCGATAGAGCGGGATGTGTCGGGCCATGTCGAGGACCGAGTCGTTGCGCAAGTACGAGGATAGCGCGGGCAGTAGGCACGATCGAGATAGCAAGTCGGCAAAGATGGCAGGCAGTTCCTTCTGTGGAACGTCGTCGATGCCGATGTAGCTGGCGAGCACCTGCAGCAGCACGGTCACGTGCTCCTCTTCTGAGCGCTGGCGCATCAAAGCCTGCTCGACGTTCCAGGACTGTTGAGTGGAGCCGGTGCCGAAACCTGTGCCCTTGGCCCAGTAAAGTTGCGATTTATCGTCGTTGCGATTGTTACTCTGACCTCCGCGTTGGTTTGTTCCTGTTTGGAAAACATACATCGTACGATTGTGAATAAGATAATTGGATAGACTGAGAACATTGAAAGATTTTGTTCAGTAGAAATACCTTCGTTGGGTCCAGTTTGATGGGTAAAAATGGCCAAACAGTTCAGCAGCAAAAGTACAGCCCCAACCTCGATCGAGGTGCGACGCAGGAGAAGCCCGTCGTCTGTCGTTGGTGGCGTGTCATCGAGAAGTTGTTTCAGTACTTGGAACGGTAGTGTGGGCAGCGATGCTGCCAAAGTCGAGGTCAGAATGTCTCCTCCCTCGCCGTCGTCGGTGACACCGAGAGCTAGCCTCAAGAGGCACTGAGCGCGCTTGCGATCTCGTAGTAACACTTCCGAGTAACCGGGCAGCCGTAAGAAGAGACCGAACGCGGCTAAAGCGTGAGGCGGTACCTGTAAATTTTATTGTTTTTAAATATTTTTGATTATGTATATGTATGGCTCAAGGTACTGCTAAGGAAAAAACATACTTGAGGCGTAGGTGTGGGTGGAATGGTTCTCGAGGATCCAATGTGCGTACACTCCTCGAGATCCTCGTAAACACTGTCGTTGTGTTCAATCTTCACCCAGTCAGTGTCCGACTGTTCCTGGGTAGGGGACTTTTCGACGACTGGAACAGGTCTACTAGAATCCGGATACACCAGGGGTAAATGCTTAGCTAGAACAGCTAATCCTCCTTTCGCGCTGAATACTTCTAATGTACTATTTATACTGGGCCGCACAGCAAGCATGTTTCGATTGCTGGATTTTGTCACTTCTTTTGGACAACGGAATCATTAGTATTGAATAGATTTTTTTTATCAAAGTGTATATACCAGCCTACTACTCTAACGTACCTTTAGAATCTTTGCTTCGGTGTCGCAGAGTGAGGTATAAGCACGGTTCCGACAGAGAAACCCCACTTTCCTCCAACATCGAAAGTAATTGAGCTATGGTGAGTTCTGGTGCCAGTGGAGTATTGGGACGAGATGACACGATCAAATAATATTGGTTGACTGTGCTGTTGACGCCACCTTGCGAGTTACTGTTCGAACTCTTGCTTTGTGAAAGAGTTCCATCTAAGCAGAAAAATTGTTAGTAAAAATGAACTAGGTTAATTTTTCAATGGAAAAATAAACAAAAATGTGAGAAAGGACAAGAATGAAGAGTCAGAGTGTGTGCGTGTACCTGCAGTGCTGCGCGATTTTCGCAGAATGGGACCTCGAACCTGGGACCTGTTTGAGGCGTCCTTAGCTCTCTTGTCCTTGGCGGTCTTGCCAGCTGCGACACTCAACGAGTCTAGCATCACACCGACTCCAGACTCCCAGATCTCGCGGTTGAGGGCACCCATGAGACTGCTGTTTGTCAAAGTGCTGCCACTGATGCCGCACGTACCTGCTTCGTTTTTTTAAATGATTATTTGAGAACAGTAGAAGCTACCAAGTGATTTGCTTGGTTATCAATTTTTTTTTTCATTGTCTTACTCAAGAAGTGAAGCATTCAGTTCACAGCAGATCTTACGTACCAGACACTTGTTGCAGAATATCAGCCACTGTAGTCTGGGTAGACATGTACAGCAAATGATGATAGTGACCAAGAGGAAATGCCGGATGTGGTGGCATGACTGGTAAATTACTAGTGCCAGCAGACGAAAGTTTCAAAGCTGTTTCCGAAGTTACGGATATCAGCATTTTTTCGCCTTCCAACAAAAGTTGGAGAATCAGTCTTCTGGTGAAACCTGATATTCCATGAATTCCTCGTGGCCCTTGAAGGTTAAAATGAGAATACATGACAGTCTGCATTCGAAAACTTTCGTTAAATAATATTTGTTTCCCAAATTACCTGCTGGTGTTTTTTGTTGTAAAATAACGTCAGTGACAAGTTCAGCCAGTAATTTTTGGTTATCTGGATGGCACCAGCAACACTTGGACAAAAACTTAATCATGGCACTTTCTAATTTCGAATACGTTGTGTGAACCTTCGAACACCTGTAAAAAAAAAAAAATCACTTGGATAAGTACTGAACCCGCGATCAAAGATTCGCCAAAATCTTGTCAAAAATTTCAAGCACAACTCACTTTAATGAAGTAACAGATGGGCTTTCGATCGGTCTGTTGCTCAGCAAGGAGAGCAAAGGCAACCAGAATCCATGACCGTCTTTACCTATCCAATCTCGCATTTTACCCTCCGAACAGATGAGCGACAAGAATTCCAATACTACCGCTACGCTCTCCGGTTCAGTCATATTCAAACCTTCCTTTTTAACATTTTGTTCCGAGCTCTCACCAGCCTTGTCGCTATCTGTTAAATCACTGCTGCTGCTTCCTGCCCCGCTATCTGAACACCCGGCGGTTCTTGTGTCATCGATGGGCTGTGAACAGCAAAATCGGCACAACAGTCAGTTAACGTTATGGTAAAAATAAAAAAATTCTACTAAAAGAGTACCAACCGATCCCTTTTCATTTTGTCTCTGATAATCGTGGGTCTGTTTTGATCTCTCCAAAATGGCAAACTCGACGATCGAAGCTGACAATAACGTGGGCAGACCCGAATTGATAAGTTGACAGATACCCGGAGGCGAGCGCGACACAGCCGCCACCGTGAGCAGCTGGCCTTCCGTCAATGAGAGACGTCTGAATTCCGACTGAGCAAGACGGGCGTACCAATCGTTGAATTCGGACGCGCTCTTGCCGTCATCGGTTTGGCCTGCGCTCTCCTTTCGGTCATCCGAAATCGAAGCTGCCGACTGATCGCTCGCCAAAGTGGGTACGAAAATTTGAACTTTTTCAAGGAGTAGCTGGAAAAAAGATGGCTTGACGAAGCAGAAGGAACACAGGGCCGCGTCTATTGCTTCTTTGAGGGCTGAATGTGTTTTCAGGGCCAATGTCCATTGATACAGCGCACTGAAATTAAATAAATACAATGGACAACGATCCAAGGGTGAAAATAAAGGTGTCAGAAGAAGCTTCGACATGAACTTACTCGAACAAATCTTCCGAAAGGAGTTCTTTCAAATCGTAGTTCAAATTTTGCTGTTTGGTTGCTTTCCAAATGATCGTCGAAATACAGTGAATGTACACAGCTGGTGGATTCGCCGTGTTCAAGCCACCCAACAGGTTATCCGTATTACCGGACACAGACATCCTTGCGACAGCATAGAGCCAACTCAAGACAGCGGACATGCGAGCTTTGGTATTAACGTCCTGAGCGGAGCAGAGCTGCTCCAGCAATTCAACGACCATTTGAACGGTCGTCATCTCATGGCTCATCACCGAAGGTTGCAGAAGAGGTACGGTCGGATTGTTGAGCAGGAGGCCAATCAATCGGAGACCGAGGTCGCACGAGTGCAAGCCAAGCTGAAGCAGCACTCCTTCCAAGTATGGCGTAAACAACGAAGGGGTGGGAAGTAGCAACAGATTACAACAGGACTCAACGAGGCCTCCGACCGAGGCTGCCGAGTTCAGGACTTCGATGTTCAACAAATTTTGGTGTGTGCTGATGCACAAGCACTGGTGGACTAGCCGCAACCATCCCAAGCTAAAATTACAAGAGAAAAGCTTCGCTATTCATTTTTTCTTTCACCGGATGAATAAGAGCAGTTTTTGGTATTTTCTAACGTACCTAGTCTTACTCAGTTGTTCCTCGTCTATGACGTCATGGTTTGATTTGGGATCGCCAAAAGCGGTAGTGCCGAGCAAGCGAATTTGACTGAGACTTATGTTTGTAGAGTCCCGTGGCTTGTACAGTCTTATGAGAACGGCAGTTGCAACTTCGGGCTTAGAGAGTGTCAGACGAATAAAGGTAAGGCCGGCTGTGGGCATTGGTGGGCAAATTGGAGTTAAGGCAGTGTTTCCCTCGCGCGATATTTCCAGAGCTACGGCTGACGGGCAGGCTGCGAAAAATACGTTCAAATTAACCTCAAATGACTTTAAAATACATATCACCAAGAATCGGAAACATAAACTCACTCGATAGCGTCGTCAAATGAGGCTGGAGTTCGATTTCCTTCAGGAGTACCGCACACGGCAGCGTAATCGTCAGATCCACCCAAGCCTCTTCGGGGTAGAAGTGGTACGACCAAGCAGGATTTCTCGCCCTTTTGTGCGGTGTAGCGCTTTGTATCAAAACGTCCGCGGGTTGGGCGGTAGGATGTAGCCACGAGACCGTCCCAAGAGGTGCAAAATTAATGAGACCATCCTCAAACAACTCGAGAGTATTCGAGGCTTTCTTGCTGCTGCTACTAGTGCCACTACCACTCGCGACGGGCGTTAGGTTCGTCGCGTTCGACAAGTGCTGCATTATGAGTGCGATCACTCCAGGAGAGTTGGAGTTGTTGCTGTTGCAATTCTTGCTGGATTTCACGAGGTTCTCGCACAAAACTTTCACGCCACCCATTGTCGTGAATATCGTGATCGAGGCGACGCTGTCAAGAACACGTAGGATAAACCAGAGTAATGGTTCCGACAGTTGCATCGTCTCTATGTGCCGATCGGAAATTCCTTGGCCACATGCTATTTACGTAACAAATTTTACCGTCAAATTGTTGTCAATAATAAAAAACAAAAAAAAACAAACATGAAATGTCAACACTTACACGAGGCAAGGTATTGATACACTGGATTTAAGACGAGAGAAGGATTGCTCGCTTTCTTCATCATGGTGCTTAGCAGTTGGAAAGTAGCGTCTGGTATGGATGGCGACGTCGACAATTCTGAGGTAGTGTTTGAACTCGATCCTTCACTTAGGAGCATTGACAAAGGTGACCCAGAGCTATGACCAAGTGTGCTCAGCAATCGCATCATCGTAGGTTCGTGTTGTAAAACTAGAGATGAAATTCGCAAGTATTAACCGATCAAGTGACTCATTGGTACACAGGCAGCTATAATATGCGACGTTATATCTTACCAGTATCAGCAACGCACGGTACTCGGGGTTTCGACGATTGATGCGACCTAGTCGACGTTTGCTGTTCCGCTTTAGTCTCATCAGTCAAAGATGTACTTATTTTTTCCTGGCGGTCCATTTGACTCGAACCAGCACCTTGAGAAGACTCTCCGAGTTCCATATCAGATGTGCTATCACCTCGTCCTGATTGTATCTGTAATGCAAAGAATCATACGTGAACCCAAATAAAATGCTCATTTTTTATTGAATCAATTTTACTTACTTGTGGCAAGGGTGTTTGCACAAGTCTACTGACGAGTTTGATAAGAGCGACAACCAGAGCATCCCAAGACGCAGGTCGTCCCTGTCTCGCGTCTCCACCGAGAACACAAGCATACAACCCACTAAAACCGATGGATTGGCTTGCGGCGTCGGTTGTGCCGCCACATTGTGCTCCAACTTAAAGAAAAAAAAGATCTTATGTTTCGGCTCCACGTAAAACAAATGTTGGTAAAAAAAATATTTCAAAAATATTTTACCTCCTGCTCCTCTAACATAGGTCGACACAATTTCACCCACGCATTCCGATATGCTCATGGCAGTGCCCAAATCGGTGTTTGTGAAATTTAGGTTCAACAGTGAAGTGATGAGTTTGCATTGAGCGTCTAGTGGGCCACGTCGAGCTACCAGGGCACCTCCAGGTTGGACCAATTGATAGACAACCCAGAGTAATAGTTCCTTTAACAGATTTCCCAGCACACTTTTTGGCGTTATGACGTCGCAGCGCATTTGCAACCGCACCAGAAAATCTTGCAAAGCTTGGCACAATGTCGGACCAGCCTGCAAATGGTAAAGATTAAATTCGGTTAAGAGCAAATAACGAAGAACCGAAAAAAGATTTCAATCGAGTAGAGACTTGTTATTTTCTTACATAACTCACCATTCCAAAATGCTTATTGGTCGCGTCGACGTTCAATCCGTTTCCAGACAAAAGCCGTAGCAGCATAGCACCTATGTTTCGTTCTTTGACTATGCAACTTGCCATACCACCCAGCAAACCATCGAGTGGCGTACTACAACTCGCGGCTTCGACTTGTTCTGTTTGCAGAGGCTGATTACTAGCAAGTGTTAAGCACTGCAAAGCATAACACCAAGCTCGCAAAGATACTCCTGGATACCTAAAAGTATTAAAGAGTTTTTTTTTTATAGTTTAATTATTTGACTCGCAGGATTTGTTGGACAAAAGCAAAAAAAAAATGTGAAAGTTTTACCAGGAAAATGCAGATATCAGTCCAGTGATGGCTGAAGAATTCAGTGGGATCACTGGAGTCAAAGAAGGATCGAAATTTGACGCTGCTGCTACTGTCACTGATGAAGATTCCAATGACGCATCGAGATTTAATGTTAGCCACAGCTGTAAAACCAGTTCTACGTTTGTGCCAGAACTCTGTGGGAAGCAATGAAAATGATAAAATGATGACGATTACTAGAAAAATTTGGACCACTGAAGAGTAATTACATACCTGCATATACAATTCGGTGAAAATTTTGTCGAAACACCTAGTTAACATGTACAAACTAGTAAAGGGAGGATCGGACAAGTTCCACGATTCCTGGTTGCGATCGGAATAAGTAGACATCCTAGATGTGTAGGCCTGTGGATTTCTGGCATCAGACGATGGCTGAAATGGGACAAATGATCAATTACTACCTTATCGGTCATGTATTATGCGGTATAAAAAATAACTTACACAGATCGAAGCATTTATACCAAGAGGAAGATTGTAAGTGCCAAGAGCAGAAAGTCTACGAAGGGCTATTTCAACTCCTGTTTCCACTCCGTATTCCAACCTTGCATCGATAGCTTGGGAGATGCTGTAAATCGAATTAGGTAAATTTTGTTATCGTTTCATCTAGTTGGACATGAGCGATATGAATGCATACCCTGAGCCCATGATCGTTGGGAGCTTCGATGAAGAGCTGCCTTTTTTAAGAATAGTTTTTCCACGTTCGAGGATATTATCCAAGAATTCTTCAAATTCACTATCGTCAGATTCAAGCAGAGACGGCAAATTGAAGCCACTGCTTTTGGATGACGAAGAATTGGTCGGAGCTACGATGATGCTGTCCTGAGTATCCTCGTCGCCATCGGCAAAGCCTTCGTCATTTCCAAAAGCACTGGATGCGCTGGTTCCTGCAACTGCGGCTACATCATCTTCAACTACTCTGGCTTCCTCGGTAGGTATCGGCTCGAAGGTTTCTTCAACCACGCTTGTTTCGTTGGAGTTAACGTTTCGAGGGTACAATTTTTCACCTGCACAAAACGTAATGTTATAACTTTTCTGAATGGTCGTATATATAGATATTTTACCTTCAAGTAAGTCTTGCAAGAGACAAGAGACTGCGTGAGATAACCAGGCAGTGTCGGATGTCCCAGTAGCTAACCTAACTAGCTTCAAAAGTTGATCCTCGGTCATAAGTTCACCCAAACTGATGGCTGGTCGGGTGGATACTACGAGTCTCGCCACTACCTAACATAACGTTTCATAGAAATGAATAACAGTGACAGATGAGTATAAAATTAAAAGTAAGTAACTTACTTTGCATGCCAATAAAAACATATCAACATTGGAGACATTGTTCAGCAGTAGTGTAATCAGACCTCGAGCTACAGGTAATACATGCTGATGCAACAGGTTTGTGGAAAAATCATCAGGATCTGATGGATCTGCTTGACTGGAAGGTAAAGTTCATTCAATTGTACTCCAAGTTGTGATGGTTGTTTAAATTCACACAACTGAATCGATATCTACCTGGTACTAGGTTGAGGCTGAGAACGGTAATTTCCTCGATTATGGCCGTACTGCTCACTTCTTCTCATGGAAAATAAGTCTTTGAAATGTTTGGCTGACTGCTGTTTCAAAGTTTTCTTGTAAAAACGTTCTTGGGATTTTAATGCTTGCTCTAGTTTGGTTGAAAAAGTCGAAACCTGTGGGGTCAACAAAAGTGCATGTGACTTGGGCACATACTTATAAAGCAAAAAATTAGTCGAAGAAAAAAAAAAGCAATTTAATTAAAAACACGTCAATGAATGAGTAAAACTTATACAATTTGCTGGAGAACTTAGTACCTGTGACGACGTGTGAAAAGCTTTCTTTGCCTGTTCTAAGTCCTGTAACTGCTGTTTGTGATGCATGAGGCGTTTCTGGAGTTTCTTGCGATAATTATGAGTTGCCGAGGATCGATTGGAGTTTAAGAATTTTTTCTGCATTGCCAGTTCACCCTGAATGAATTCCCAACGAGACGAGAATCCTGTGAAAAGTGACCAATATCGTCAAAGTTATTTTTTTTAAATTCTTTACTATATTTTCTTAAAAATAAACTTTTTGCACCGTTGCGCACTACTACCTTGTTCTTTATTTTTATCGTGATTCTCATCAAGAGAGGAGGGATGAGCGGAAACGGTATCCAGGCATACGGACAAAAAGAGAAGGACCCAGCCAATCAGGGTTGTGTCAAGTCTACTCGAATTGTCCGTCTGACCAGCGGACAGAGGCGCAAGTAGTCTTCCAAGCGTCCGAACCATTGCATCCACTACTGACAATTTATTGGCTGCAGTAGTCAAGGTCTTGCGTCCAAGGAATGTTAGCAAAATGAATACCCTAGAATTATGTAAACCAGACGTTAGTTTCTAAAGTTATATATAAAATAAAAATCAAGGAAATACTATGCTTTAACATTATAATATAATCAAGTACGAAATATACAAACCTGTCCTGAGGAAAAATGTGGGTTGAAGATGCAGAGTAAAGGTTCATCAAAGTGTTGGCGAGGAAATTTCCCCACCACGGTTGATGTCCAGCCATTCTAGCCAACAATGCCACGACATAGAGTTGCAAATGGAATGCCGGGGTCGTCACGCAAATGGAACTAAATAATTTTTCGCACACTGCTGGTGTAAAGGCTTCGTATATTGTTGTTGGTACCTGCACGAGTAAATTAAAATGTTTTAAATTTAACGTTGCTTGTGCTGAACATTTGGTGAACAATAAACGAAGCGACTTACGATGGGAACAGGACCAATGTCGTAAACAGTGTACAGTAAAAGGTCTAGAAGAGTTTCTCCAAGAATACGTAATTTATCACTCGAAGCGTTAGCTAGTGTGGTTAGAGCTGTACTTTCTGAGCTTTTCCAAGATTCTAGTCTTTGCCACACTCCCCGGATTATGTTCAGTTGGTGTTGATACATTATACATTCCTACAATTAATGTATGTTAATATCGTGATGATTAAAGTAAAAGAAATAAATAAATATGAGCATGTAGTTCAATAATTACTTGATATGTAGACAATATCTTTGCTGAAGGCTGTTCTTTGCTTTCGCTTGGATTTTTCGCAAGGTTCAAGTAGTGCTGCATGTGTACTACATTGGGAGTTTCCGTGGACAATAACGGATCGAGGTAACTCTTTAGACGTTCTGTTGCTAAAGTAAACCTGCACTGAACATCTTCGGCAAGGGCCGACAAGATGCTGCATTGTAATTCAATACTACTTTGCATAACTGGATCAGCGATGTTACTGACATCGGTTTCGGATGCTGTTAGTTCTGAATAATCTTCTCCAGATAAAACAACCATGTGGCCGTAAAACATTCCTAGTGGGATCTTGCAACGGGTTGTTGACATGCCGTATCGACCAATAGTTGTTATCTGCAATTTCAATCGTAGATAACAATCAGTTTTTATTATCATCGCCAGTTTGATGCTGCCAACGTTTTTGCTGCTACAACTAGAGATTGAGTCTTACCTTGAGGTATCTACAAATCGGTGGTGGTTGAAGATCACTGACCACTAGAGGCTTGCTGACAATATCACCGGCAACAACTAGTCGAATACCATCAGTTTCTTCGCTTTTTGTCCAAATATCAATGGAAAGTGAGATCAAATCACTGCACGCGGGTATCATCAAATCGGTCAAAAGAATAGGAGATCCAAAATCTAGGATCACAAATCTCCTGGCTCCTGAGTGCATTCTTTCAACAACCAATGCTTGCTGAGGTGGCCAGTACAATAACCTGTTCCACGGGAAAGTTACGTCGTCTCTCTAAAAGTTAATAAACGTTACATGTACCATCATAATTTAGTATTTAAAAACTGGTGTAATATAAATTTTTTCATTTACCTTTTTGGTAGAGCTCTCGTCGAACTTGTTAGTTGTACTGGGCATGTGCAACACTGGAGCCGGGGCCGACGAACTCACAGGCTTTTCCTTTGACTTGGACAAAGAAATCACGGATGGCTTGTCGTTATACGCACTCCAGATAAGCGTCGGCACTTGCATATCGTCACTATCGTAATATTCACAATCACTTGGTTTTTCAAAATCTTCAGCCACTTTTTTCACCATCACGCTGTAATTGGGTTTTTTCTTTGAGGTATAATGGAATAATATGTCACTCATTTTGGTAATCTTGCTTTTGTAATCAGAGTTAGATTCAGATCCGATTTCAAAGTTCTGAAGAGAAACAATGAGACATTTATTAGCTTCTTTCTTCACAATTTTCATGGCACTCATTGGCGTTACTTAAATATATACTTTAATGGTGCTGTCACATCAACATATACATTTCAGTTTCTTAATAAATGTGATACTCACCAAGGCATTGTGATGCACTTTGAAATTTGAAATAACGTTTAAACCAGGTGGTGGATCGAAAAGTGGACCTCCAATGGTAACAGCATTGACATTTGAGTCAATTTTTTCCATTTTCGTACCATCAGAAGCCGCATGACAAGTAAAATGCAAAGGCTCAACCTAAAAACCCATAGGTTAGTTTTATTTATTTATGAAAATATGATGCTTTTTTGTTTTTGTTACTGTAATGAATTAAAATTGAGAAAAAAAGTACCTCAAGAAGACCCTTCATGCTACAGTTGGCACTAAGTGCTTTCAATTTGCTCGGCACAACCAAGTCATTAACCGAATGTGTAGGCAGGGACAGCAAATCCCGTAAGTCAATCGGATCTTGAGAATATGATAAGCTTGATGATGTCAAACCAGTGCTGGGCTGATCACCGGGTGTAACAGAAGAGTAGGTGTTATTTAGTGGTACTGAACTAGACTTTGCGGTCACGGGTGGATCCATGTCGAATAACTCAGTTTCAAACGGCGAATGGTATAATCCAAATCTAAAATTTCAGTAATACATAATTTAATATCATTTGAGAGTACTTATACGTTGAATAACATTTAGTAGTACCTTGTCGCCAGCAATAAATGGTAAGGATTAACGCGCTTTGACATTTCAGAAGAGATGTCTTGGATGAGATTAATACATTGTTGAGCTACAGTGTGATTTTTATCTAACGGCAAAAACCTTGTAATGAGTATGGCAAGCCATCTCAGTGAGCCAGCCCATTGGACGCTTACAACGTGTGGCAACAAATTAGCTAGTACAGACAACACAGTTTCTTCGAACGTTTGAGACAACGAATCCTCCATATTGTGAATACCCCTAAAAAAATAAAAATAAAAAATAGAATTAACAGAGAGTTTAGATTTTAGTTTTAAATTTCTTAATTTATTACTCACTCGACACAAGTCATGATGAGCTTCACGCATTTGTGCGCTATGCTCCGACCAGCATGAAGCAAACAAGTTTGCAGCAATGGAGTTAATTTTTCTTGTATGCAACGAACAGTCTCTACTTGCATTGCTTTTGTTTTTTTGCAGTTGAGTACACTTCGTAATCTTGTCAATCGTATTGCAGCTACCCAAATTAAAATATCCAAAGCTAGAGACTGAATCACAGGTGACCTATCGAAACATTTTTCTTTTAATCCAGCACCGTTGATAATTCTAGTAGTATATGTAAATGAGAAAACGTATATTTACTTATTTGAAGACTCTAAGCAGGCTATACTCAATAAATTTTCCATGAAAGCCGTCGATTCGAGCATTGCACACCTTTGCAATTTATCATTTGGAATAGCTGTCGGGTGCACAGACCTCACGGTAATCGAAATTTCATGGATCCAATCGCAACCTTGAACAAAAAAATTCGATCAAATTACAATGAATGTATTAATTAACACTTAAATCGGAATGACGAAGCGTACCATTGTAACAATCAATTTTTTTGGCTGCGTTTGTAGCAAGTCTTTCTAATGTAGCACCAGGAGGAAGTGGACCAGCTTCGTCTATCCTCAGTTTTTTTGAAGTCGAGGGTTTAGATTCTGCGTTGGCTTTAGATTTTGATGACTGAAATAAAAGTTAATGTGTGATATAACAAAAAAAAAAAAAGGAATAATAATTTACTTAACGATAATAAGGATAACTATACAAGTAAAAAATCGTAAAACTTACCCCTTCTCTTGCAGATTCGTTTGACAAAGCCTTAAGGTGAACCAAAAGAGTTTTGGCCTTAGTTCGAAACAGCTTGGGGCTAGTAAGAGTCACGCAGCCCGAGTGATCCGACAGATCTATATTTCGCTGCAAACTGATGGGGCCACACAAAACTTCCGCACTATGTTGCCTCTGATATTCCTCAGTTATGACGGGATTCTCGTTTTTCTGGTCACGATTCATCCTAAATTCTATTTTTTCATCTACCGGGATCGTAAGCGACTTTTTACCGATTCCCGTCATATTCTGTTTTAAAAGCGTAACCTGTATGTTTGGAACCTCGAGGCACGGGAAGTGCAAGCTAAATCTCACATCAACGTGACCTACGTTTCCTGCGACGTTTCGTGGCAGCGTGAGTTCGAAGACATGCTCGTCATACGTGGTCGCGTCATTTTGGAGTCGCCAGGTGCGCGTATGGTGCTGATCTTCACACTGATGGAGATGCTGAGGATAGCGACGCTGACGCTGAGCTTGCATCATTTCGCTCCAACAAGGTGGCACGACAGCACAGTAGGCCGGCGAGTGTCTGTCAAATCTTGTCAAATCGTACAGGATCCGCAAATCTGAGTAACCAAGGTTTTGTTTGTACGCCAATATTTGCTCTTGATTCACAGGTGGGGACGTCGACGTGCTGGGAGCTGCTAGTTCGCTCTCATCGCAAATGGCATCAGTGATCATTTGAGCATCTACATCCTTCTCTTCTGTAGAATCATCCTCCGTCGTCATGATGAAGAAATGAAGCGCTCCCTCATTGGTGCAGGCACACAACCTTTCCATTCGGTTACAGTACGCAGCTGAGATGAATTTTTTACCGTGGAGCTTGGCTTCTCGAACAGTTTTGAGACTATTGAGCTCCAGCAGCCTGACAACACCGTCTCTACAAACTAAGGCCACTTGTCCTTGGGGTACAACAAGGTTACTCGTTGAGCCCATGCCATCGGAAAGTTTGCTTTTCTCGTGAATCGGCAACAAAACGCATTCACCAATGGGCGCTTGATCAGGAGGCAACTCGCGTTTGAGAATCGGCTCTGGCTTTAACTTCACCACCTTGCCAGTGAAATCCAGCGCGTACACGATTAGAACGGCGTTTGGATTGAAAACGGCATCGTTAGGTGTCTCGCCGTTAATCAGCGGCTTGGACTGATCCCAGTACATGTAGCTGTTCTTCGATAATGCTAGAACAGTAAAAGGACAATTTTATTAGTAATTCGTGCAAGAAAAAAAAAAAATTCAAACAAATCCAACAAGGAACAAAACTCACAGTCGTCGTCCACATCCATTTGGTTCGTGTTCGAGAAAGAATCGGTGATACTCAAGTTGCCGATAGGTGGACAAAGAACCACAAACACATGCTTTCCGTCCTTTGTCGGGACAATATTGGTAATGGTCAGTGAATCCTCGGCTTCGACTAGCAAAGTTTGCACGACAACGGGCTCTGCCTTGGCCGTCTTGATTGTGTCTAGCGTCTTTCTGAGCTGAGTCATCTTTGACGTGGAAGCGTACGGCTCGGACACATACGGGTAAATTGGATTCGAATTCGAATCAAAGGTACTCGAGGTTGGCGTGGACGCATTTATGCCATAATAAATACCATTGCCCGTGGGTGCAGCCGTTAGAATGACAGGCGACGCGCCATACACGCTGTCAAAATGCGTGGCGCCGACCATCTCCGAGTCCACGTCCTCGTTGATCTCTTCGAGCAGAAACTTGCTGAGCAGCATCTCCTGGTATGGATTCTCTTGTCTGATGCCGTTCGAGCTCGCACTGGTGCCAGTACCCGACAACTGCTTTTTGCTCTTACTATTATCCTTTGTACTGTCCTTCTTGTTCGGTTGCGGCTGTGCGGTCTTATGGTGGAAATCAAAGAGCACAAGATAGTGCGCCTGCCTGGTCGTGTTGGTTGCGGCTGGGTCACAGTAGGCATCGACCGTCGTAGCCACTTTCATGATATCAAGGCTGTTGCTGCTGCTTGCTGCACTGTTTGCGCTGTTCATCGCTCGCACGAGCGGCGACGCGGATGCCAAGTCCGACGATGCCGTCCACACGTTTTCGAGGCCATGCAACGACTGCGTAGAGGGTGCAGATGGACTCGGGTTGATAATTCCGGAGCCTGGACTAACGGTGACGCCGCAAGCCAAGCAGGGCCTCGTTGAACCTAAACTGACTGTATCTTGGGAAGCGGAAGAACTGCTACTGCTGCTTCGCACGACGACACTAGCGTTCGCTGTGCTCTCACTTCGATTCTTGGGTCCATCAATGAGGGCCACCGCTGTGGTTTGGAGCTTGCCGGCACTGTGCATCCCTGAGGTAGGCTTGTACACGTCGGTCAGTCCATCCGCCTCTGACGTGAGACTCGGCAGGTAGGTCGAAGTGGAGGAAAAAGCTGTCTTCGAAGCAGCGAACGAGAAAACGTCCTTGTTGTTGTCCGCAATGCACGTGTTTATGTAGAAGGACACTTCTTTCTGCAATAAACAAAGTGGTCGCATAATTTGCGGTTTTGCATTTCACGTCAAAAACGACGGAAGCTATCATATGGTAAGAAAAAAACCTCACACGGTTTTGGATGAGGAGACAAAGCAATAACGTACCTTCAATTGGTTGGCAACGTTCAAAACACTGACGAAACCAGTTTGCGAAGCAACGGCCGCGAGACCAGAGATATTTGTCGCACCAATTACATCGATGGGTTCGCCAACAGATTGAGCAGGTGCCGTGGCTAGGGTAACCGAGAGCGGCACATTTTGCGTATACTCGCCTTTGACGAACGGGCAGGTTGGTGAATGCCTCTCGTGTTCAGACCAAGGTTCATCCGTTGGTTCCCAACATACGAGGCAGACACTGCACGTGAAACACATCGCACGATCTTCGCCTGTCGAATTTGGCTGATGATAGAAGCCGGCCTGAGCCATTTGGTTGGGTAACGCCCATCTACAAAGAGTACAATTGAATTGTTCGTTTAAACGATTGAAGATTTTCACTCGTTAACTAAATATATTTGCTTGATTTGTTTATTTTCACTGATTTAAAACTTATACGGTAATAGAGCAAGATTTGATCTCTCAAACATGGACGATTTTTGTAATGATTAAAGTTCAATACTTACTTATAATTCATGTGGGGCCATTTGGAAAACGTATCTCGGCGAGCTGCCTCGCTAAACATTAAAACTTTGTCAGTGCTTCCAGCCTCTATAACAAGACCAGGGAGTAGGCCATTAAGTCGTTCGCTGATTGTAGAAGCTATAGGTAATGCAGGTATATGTTTGTTCTGCTTTTTCAAATCCAATACTAAATTTGAACAAACAAGCTTTAGAGCTGCATGTGGTAATTCTAAACATATCGTATTCCACTGAAAAAAATATGGTCGTGTTAACTTACAATAATTTTTCGAATTGCTATGCTTTAATAATGCATAATTGAAATATTTATAGCTAGAATTCATGCATAATCACTCGTTAAAAAGTGAAAAATAATCCTACAATTGATGGAGTAGTACTAAATAACGTATATTTACTTTCTGAGCTTTAACTCCTTTCAGTTTCTTTTGTTTGGCCGCATTAATGGTATTAGTCAATTCCTGTTGTACTTCTGTTACATGATCGACTCCCTGGAGCTCAACTGATTTCAGACAATGCTGCAACAGTATGGCTTCCGATAACAACATTTCCAATTTAATCGTGTCTTCGCTTCTGAAGACAGGCATCTGGAGGATGGTATCCAAAAGCAAAACTCCATTGTAATCGCTTCTAACGCCAATGCTCTTGCCATCTGTGTACAATATTTTATCTACTTCCTCTCCAAGATAAACACCTTGCAATTTACCATCTAATTTACCTGGAAATTGATATCAGTAAATGAAGGAACACCACTGATTGCTTTTACAAAGAAATTAACAAATAAAGCAAGAGCAAGTTTGATTATTAGTTTCAATAACCCCTTCTTTATCGGACAAAACCATTTTGTGACACAGTATTTGATCAAACATCCTCATAACAATAGTTAATGATCTCGTTTTGTTATTCAAGTCTACAATTCAATTAACAAAACTATGAAAACAATTTATCTATAAACTTCGTGAACTTTTCCATAATACAAGGAGGCATGAATCGTTAGTAGACATCTGAATCGGTCAAGTCACTCTTAGCATGGTGCAACTTGATTTTAATTGATTTTAACCCCCCCCTCTCCCAGGAGCATGCATCTTTTGTCATGACTGCGTAATAGCCTTGAATATGTGTTATTATACCAACAATTGCATATAAGTACAAGCTAGAGAAAAAACAGAGAAGCTTAGACAGGTACCAGCTGGATATGAAATGCATTGACATCACCACTATTAGCGCATGCCTAAGCATTAGCCAGCGAGAAAAAAAAGGCAAGTAAGTAATGTCAAGTATTTAAAAACGAGTAACGAACGTTGCGCCTTTGTATATGAACATATGACACACTTTTGGACAGCGTGTGTATGTTTACATTTTATGCGAACACGCTGTGTGATGTAAAAACCCTCAAAGGTACCAAATCGTCATAAAAACAATGCAACGATTGTCATAATCAAAAAGACACCACCGTTTTTGGGAATACAAAAGAATGACACGCAACGAGATTCGCGAGCGGCCTGCGTGACGCAAACGTTGTACATGCAGTAGCATGAGTGCACTCAACTAACAACCCGCCCTTTCTCGCGTGCAGCATCCACACGAGAAAAACGACACGCGGTTGTTGTGCACCTTTGGAGGGGTGTCAACGGCATAAATAAATGGGAAGGAGAGCGGAAGACCCCCCAAAAAACGTGAAAGATGCGAATAACACTCTGCTTTGTTGTGTTTTGTGCTCTCGAGAGAGTTTCGACCTGACCTGGAAGGGATAACAACAACGAGGCGACCTTGACAGAATCGCGTGTGCGTGGGGACACGGAGGGGCGTGGAATTTAGCAAGTTGCGAAAAAAAGGTTGACCATCATTGATATGTGACACGAAGAGAAACCTGCTGAGCTAGACGCAGAAACAACAATAACAACAGAATAAACTACGAGAGACAAGGGACAACTAGAAAAGAAAAGAGGAATTTACCAGAGAGGGCGCAAGTCTGGAGGGCACCACCGCAATTGACGTCGTAGACATGCACCTGGCCACTGGCGGTTGTTACGAGGAGGACGTTGAGATTCGGGTGATAGACAATCTGCTTGCACTCGGCGCCGACGTTCAGGAAGCCGTCCTCCTTGAGCAGCCCCGGATCGTCATCGGCCATTTTAAGCGGTGCGCTGCGCTGCTGCGGCAGCAGCTAACTCTGCAGCTGCCGGCCGCGTGTCTATTCCTATGGGCCACCACCTCCGTCGTGTCACCGTCTTCGTCGTCGTTGTCGTTGCTGTGCTTTGTATGCTGCTGCTATTGCTGTGTTATAACCTCGCCCTCGGCTCTCTCTCACTTTTGGTTTGGCTATAGTGTCAAATCAACTTGCTGCTGTACAAACACTGCTACAACCACTGCACTCTCTTTTTTTTTTTGTCTTCATCCACCACTTAGTTATAAACCAATACAAGCTTTTCTTTTTTTTTCTACAATTGCATTTACAGATTTCACACTCTTGTTCGCACACGCACACCCCCCACACACACACAGCCCAGGCGGCCAACAAGGACCCAGGAGAGGACCAGCCACCACTATCTCGTGATTCTCAATTGTCTCAACGGTAGCAGCAAACAATCTCTCTTTGGAGCCTCTTATACTCTTCACTGGGGTAAACTGTGTGTGACTGACTGACCTGTTCTCAGAGAGGCTAAGGCAAGGCTCAGCTCAGACTCAGAGTTCCTCACTTTTTCGCTTTTTCCTCACCTATATGCAGTGATAGCGTGATGCGCGCGTTAATACGCTTATATACACGCGCGCTCGTGTGATCCGGTCCGTCATGACATCGGCATTGTCCAGTCCACTATAGTCCAGCTAACATCGCGTACCTATTAGTTGACGGTTGAAGCTTGACTGCACTTGAAATGTGTGCAAGTCTGCAAGTACATAAATACTTATGCAACTTAAGAATTGAGAATGAGGTGAGAACCGTGAGAGGTCGTCGGACCACTCGGACCTTCAGATGTTTTTTTACTTTTCCAAGAAATCCAGGGTGTGTTCCAGTAACGCTCTCCGACAACTTACCGACAACTTAATTATGTCTTACGATATCTTGCGTCATGTTTAAGTTGTCGGTGAGTTGTCGGAGAGCGCTACTGGAACATACGGCCAAACAACATAAATTTAGGATGAATTTTATATTTGCGGATAATCATTTAGATCATGTTTGAATGCCATATTGTGTGACATTATTTAGTGGCTATAGTGCGATATTAAGGCTTATGTCACTGTTGTTCAACATTTAACATTTTTTTTTCCTTATTCATAAATTTAACAATAAGTATTTTGAATATATGGGCCTGATTAGTCATGTTGTATTTTTAACAAAGTTTTATACGTATATGAACCAACGTAGGTACTTAATTATTTTGTTTTATATTTTTCATGTGGCGCATTGTATCAATGAAAGTTATTGTAAACTAACCTTATAACTAGGGCGCGAAATGCAAACGGTGTAAGTGTATAAGGATGTGACGCAATAAAAACGAAGATATTGAAATAAAGTAACAAATATTGAAGCATTTTTTGAGACGTAGCGTAATGCTACTAGAAAAATTAATGACTGTAAAAAGAGTTTGGCAGAAAAAATCGGGTAACACGTTTTTCATAAATCAAATAAAGAAATGTTTTGTTTCAACACAAAAGTGAGGTAATAAAAATGTTTAATTTACAATAACCATGAACATATACATAATATTATATTAATCGGCTTGTTCAGACTGTTCTTTCATTTTTTTAGTCCACAGTTGTGGTCTGGCTTCTGGATATTTGTCGGTCAAAAAACTGCGAATTTCGCCGTGCTCTGCCAACATTCTAATCCTCACTTGATTTTGATTTCTTTGGCGCTCATACTTTCTCAGTCTTATTTTATGAGATGGAAATTCAATGTAGAACGGAGAAGGTTTTATCTTTTGCAAAACGACTTTGCCACCTAAAACGTACTGTGTGAAATCCATCACTTCGGTTGACCTAATTTCTTCTGGCTTCCTAACGACCGATGGTGATGCTACTACTTTTGGATAATTCCAGTTTTCTGGTCGCATTTCAACCAAGTGCAACTTTTTTTCCTCCGCTAACTCTGCGTGTGTTTTCTAAAATAGTTATATTAAAATAATAATATGATAATTGTATGATAATAATATGATAATTGTGTAACAATAGTATGATAATTGTATAATAATAATATAATAATCTAATAGTTATTAAAATATTGATTGTATGATTTTTTTTCAATCTAACTCTGATTGGTAGCTATTTATTCAACAAATACCTGTTTCAAAAGTCCAATTAAAAAAGCCTTAATAATGTGCTGATAATTGATGGCTCCTTCTATTTTTACCCGCAAATCTTTAATTCCCATGATTTGGCATGCACATACCAAGGCTCTATGACATCTCAAGCCAAATCCTTCAGGTTTTTTTGAAACAAATAACTTTGTGGATCCAAATTGTGAAAAGAAATCATGATAAACTGTAAATTAAGAATATTATCAACTAACAAACAGTGTGATCAAAACATAGAGGTGATTGTTTTTACTTACCTGTATGGTTATTGTAACGGGGAACAAACATCAACTTTTGTCCAGCTCGATTTTTGGCTATTCTTAAGGCAGTTTTCCCTTCAGATGATTTACCTAAGCCAAAGCCAACCAATCCATCGAAATTGCCAGTAACTACAAATGAACTGAAACTTCTCTTTCGACCCAAGTTTCCTGTCATGTGATTTACAATCTTGTGTTCCAATACGTATGTATCAAATCCCTCAAATGGCTCTGTAATGATAGATAAAATTAAAAACTTGTCTTTTTTTTGTGCATCAGCGACTACATAAAATTTAGAGCTACTTATATTACTCTTATCAAGTAATCATATCTTTAAAAATTCTACCGACTTCCAAAACCATCATTTGGAAGAAGCAAAACAAGATATACCGGAGACTTTGTACATTTGCTAGTTGTACTTGGTCATCGAATGAATGCTACAGTTATCATGCTCATTTACCATCATTGACCGGATCTGGTGGACCAATTTTTTTGCCTCCCATTTTTGCACTCGTCCAACCTCTTTCTAAAGGATGTACTCGTCGCGATCCTTTAGTTCTAGCAATGTCTCTCATCTTGATGATCTTTGCTTCTCTTTCAGGATCATCGGGCAACCTTTGCTGCTTGAGAACTGTCGATCCTCTCATTATTGGTGCAGTCAAACCTGGCCACTGCATGTTTATTTTTCCCATTCCAATGTATTGTCCTCTGTTCAGATCCTTGATCTTCCTTGCCAAACCTCTTCCTCGACCTCTGTTACGACCAGCATTACTAACGCTCGTTACTGATTTCCATAGTGTCTCAGCCGCTCCTGGGAATAGTTAATTCCATGCCAACAATTTTTGTGCTGTTGAAATACCTTTAAGTAGAAGTAATATGAACAAAGTTATTGTAAACTTACTTCTGGTGAAGAAAGAGGTCAATCGCACTTGACATGCCAAAGGAAGCACAGGTTTGAGAACAGGAAGATTTTTACTGCCAGCATTGTTAACGAGAACTAAAATGAAAAAATGTAATTTAAGTAAAATTTTGTCCTGACTTAGGGTTATTCAAGTGTGATAATTTTAGAAATTATTTGTGTAGGGTTAAACTTACTCTTTGTGACTTGTAGAGTGTGTTTCAACGGTTTCATGAACGAATCATAAACACGTAAAAGGTTGAAAGCCATGTTATAAATATTAGAAAGTGCGATAAAAACTAAAGTTATGTACAAATGTGAAGTGTCTAAAAGTCACCGATAAGCTCCGACATTTTGAGGATTAAGTATGTATGCTGACTGGAAAACAACAAGCCAAGAAAGATATCTTTTAGACAGGTTTTCAGCTATAGCTACTAAGTATACTGTCACGCAGTCACTACTGTCACTAATGTAGTGACTAGTGACTCACACCGGCTTGCTCTTTGCTATCCGCTTCGCTATCCGTTCCTTTCCTCCCCTTGTTAATATATTGTTTAATTGTTTCATTGTTTTTATTATATACGTCATTATCATTTGGCATTGGACATATTCGAAGATCACAGTGTCAGCGCCATCTAGCGTTTCGGATTTCGCGGACTGACGCAAACTATTCTCTAGGGGAACCGTCTTGAAAAAGCCCCTATATTCTAGGGATTTCTGGCAGAAGTAAATCACTAGATATATATATAGATATACTATAGTAGATCAATCATTGCATACGTGAAGGCGGTGAAGGGTCTAGATATTTGCGTGCTTCGAAATACGCAATAAGTATAATGGCTCAAGATTGACGGTCACATGCATACTAAATGCATACTAAAAGTACTAAAATTATGTAACAATTGTCACCCACGCATGCCTCGCATTGGTGTATTTATACATTTTAATTATACAATATCTATACTTTTGGAGGTAGATTTTCGGGTAAAAGATAAATTGTACACTTGCCGTAAACAGCATCAATAATGGCAACATTATATTTTCTATCCACAAGATATAGTTGCGGCTGGTTTATAATTGATTACATGACTTTACTATATAAGTATAGTGATAATTATTTGGATCAGTGCCATCTAGCGTTGCGGATTATTAAACTAAAAAGTGGCCCTATAGAAATCCTAGAACCTAGAACCTAGAATTCTCAAGCACTGCTTGACAAGCAGCGTTGGGGTTGGGTTGGGCCGTTGGGCGGCGGGATTCAATCATTCAATATTCGTCACCAGCAAGTAATTTAAGGTTGCGCTCTACGTTACCGTCAAGTCAGTAAGTCAACTACCTTGAATTAAACTGGCGCTCTATTCCGAATTCCGTAATCTGGCCATAGTTAAAACAGCAGGTAGAAAATACAATGTTGACATTGTTTGTGCTATTTGCGGCAAGTGTATAATTTATCTTTTATCCGAAAATCTACCTCCAAAAGTATAGATATTGTATAAATAAAATGTATAAATACACCAACGCGAGGCATGCGTGGGTGACAATTGTTACACTTTTGGCGAATTCAAGTATTTTTAATACTTAAGTTCATGCATCTGACCATCAATCTCGAGCCGTACTTATTGCTTATTTCGAAGCACGCAAATATATAAACCCTTCACGTCTGCGATTTTCGACCTACTGTAGTATATTTATATACATCTAGGGATTTACTTCTGTCGGAAATCCCTAGAATCTAGGGACTTTTCCAAGACGGTTCCCCTAGAAAATAGTTTGCGTCAGTCCTCGAAATCCGAAACACTAGATGGCGCTAGTACATTAAAAATTGAAAATTAATATATAGTTATACAGAGGCCCAATTAGCCAATACAAACATTGAAAGCCTACTTAAACTTGAAACTTGATAAATAATATTAGGTTTGTACGTCCCATTCAGAGTATGTATTACAGCACTACCTTCATGGCATTTTGTTTAAATTTTAATTTTTTACAAATAAAGTTATGGAGTTTAGTAAATTAATTACAATTGGATAATGTTTGTTTAATGTTTACAATTGTTTATTCATACTTATGTATTAATTATGTATAGACCTATAAAATCTCAACATGTTCATTAATATTACATTACTGTATAATTCTTATTTTTATTTTTACATTTAATTGTAAGTATTATTGTCTTTAAAAATTCCATTACATCCAATCGCAAAATATCACGCAAGCTTATGTGTGAACTGAAAAACAAGCTCTTGGTCAGTTTTTATATTAACTATTTTACTACACTTATACTGCAGTATGTACTTAAGTATATAGGATTCATTAAATAAAATCAAAACTCGCATCAGTAGCGGCGTTCAGTGACATGCAGTGCACCATCAGTTTTAGGACAAAGCATCTCATAATATATGTATCATACTTATACCTATTCTTAGGTATATTTGTCCTCGTTGTAGTAGTAGTAAAAGTTTGTATTATTAATAGTTTCATTAATGCAAATAGATCCTTGCTTGTATTTATGTATGTACGCGTTGTTATTAAAGAATATAGAATATGAAGAGTATATTCTATATTCTCTGTTGTTATTGTATTTGTATTGTTCTTGTCAACTTCGAAAACTGAACCGTAGACCTAGACGTAGATATACCGGTGAAATAGTGAATAACAATTATGTACATTCTCGAGAGAAATTCTCTGTGCTTGCTGGTGCATGTATGTAGGTACTAAATCATTGTCAAGTAGTAGATGATGGGATACCACATTTATTTGTGTGATCTCGAAATGTTACCGATAAAACTTAAATGGAAGAGGTTAACGTGAGTTTAGGAGTTATTTTTTAAATATATTTTTTCTTGGTACCTATTTATAATTTGATCAATTTTTGTATATTTGCAGTTTTCTCACTCCCGTTTAATTGAAAAAACTGAGATGGGTGACCCAATCTTATTCATTTGCGAAGCAACATACCGTCAAGTTGTCAACATTTGTTGATTGACCATGAAGTCAAGTAAAAAAAGAAAACATTTGGATGGCGATCGAAGAGATTTACCAAAAAAATTGCGCAAGTTGCCAGATCAATCTCTTCAACATTTATCAATACAATGTAGTGACTTGGCTGTTGGTACGGTATCATCACCATCATTAAAATCAGGAGCTAAGTCTTACACTGATAACTCACAAAACGGACTGACAGGTGACTCAAAATACGATTCTCGTTTGATCAAAAAATATACAGAACATTTTTCTAATCACTTAATCGAACTAATGTACAAATTGGATGTGGCAACATTGTGTTCGATTAGAAAACTTATTTACAAAGATAAATATCCTTCGTTGTCAGTATTGTACAACCATAACTTAATTGATAAATTTAATGATATTGCCATACAATATGATGATGGATCTGTTTTCATAAAAATTTTATATGTAGATGATTACTTTAGAAACAAAAAAATCAGTTACGTGCACTTATTTTCCCCAAAAGATACAATTTTTTCCATTAATCAGTACTTTAATAGTTTTGTTCGATATTTGATTGCAAAGGCTGAGAATAACTCGTCAGATGATCTTAAGCACTTGGTAATATATACTAATCTTGAGTTGGATCTTACTGCAAATGGTACTTTGGAACAAAATACTAGCATTGCATCATCTTTGGTTGAATTAAATAATATTATAGAAAAAAATAATTTTTTAAAAGATTTATTTGAAATAACTGACTGTGAAAAAAATTATGGATTTTACAAATTTTCAAAAAAGAAAAGGGTAAAAAGTGAATTTCTAAATTATCTTAAATTGACATCAGCAATGCAAAAAGTCATCGAAGAGAACAACTTTCCAGAAAGTTTTGTATACAAAGTAAAAAAGTCGTTTATGAAAAAATTTTTGCTCATAGTTGCCCAGCCGACTAGGGAGAAGTTGAAAAGTGCACTTAATACAGAAATACTAAAGGTGCAAAGAAGTTATCTGAAATTGCAAGGTGATATTTTAAGCAGCTCCATTAACATAAGAAAATTTGAGTGCAAACTTCTCTACGATTTTAATTTACTCGTGTCTGTTGTACATGATATGTTTCTGCATGAAAAGATATCTTTTGTAAATTACCAAAGCAATTGTGAATCTAGTGTTATTGCTATTTGTCAAAAGGATGAAATAACTTATGTAAAAACTCTTGCCTTTTATAGCACTAAAGACTTCTTTCCTAGTAAACGAAACAAGACTGAGTCCGACGTTAACAAACTTTTTAACATTTTTGCTGCAGAAATGAGAGAAAAAAGTAAGGTAAAAGTAAAATCTTTTATTGCATATACAGACCAAAACTTTGATATTAATCAAAGAAACAAAGTGGAAATTGATAAAACAACAAGTCTTAATCCTTTTGAATTGGAAAAAATAGATGATCTAAAAAACTACAAGGTTTTAAAATATTTTTCATCTTTTTCGGTGGATAACCTTTACCGATTCGGACCAAGAGACAACATGAAACTAATTGACTTATTAAAATGCACTCCAGCTTTAAAAAAAAGTGGCCTTGATAATGAAAGTATTAAAGAGAAATTTTTAAACTGTCTAACAATTGCTAGTGACCAATTTTCAAACAGAAACTTGTCCGAGATGGTCAAAAAAAGTGTTAGTGAATCTGAAGTTCCTTATAATTATGAAGAATTACAGGAGATAATATTACGATGGCTAGAGTCCTACCAATTTGGGTCAATTACTAGAAGTAATATGCTTAAAATTCTTGATGACATTAAATATAACAGATATACGTGCCAAATTGATAAGTATCAAAATATTGAAGAGTTGATGAAATTCAGTAATACAGTAGCCTCAGTAGTCTCAAATAGTAAACAAAGAGAAGAATATTCGTACAACAAATTTCTCAAATATATAACTTTTGATGAAGGAAAATATTATCTTGATACTTTCAGAAACAACGGGATTAAGTTAAGTACTGTATCAAACATGTTACAATTCTCAGGTACAAGTGCTGTGATAGCTTTGAAGTGCTTACACGATACGTGTTTTGATGTTGAAGGTAATAAATCTAATTTTTTACAGACGTTTGAAAAACATTCAATAAGCTTACATAATTTAAGCAGTATGTTGAAAAAGTCCAGATCAAACATAGCGTTTGCGCTAACCGATTTTTATGATTTTTTGTTCGACAAAAACGGAAACGCTACGAAGTACTTAAAAACCTTAGCAGATGAAAAAATAAACATCGGCATTTTTACTCCTGTTTTGACTGGAGCAGGTACTAAATGTGTAAAATATTTCAAAGAATTGTATTATCTGCTGTTTGATGAGGAAGGCAACAAAACAAAATATTTGATAACTTTACTGAAACATAAAATAGACTTGACAAATTTCAGTAGTATTTTGACTCGTGTTACACTTTGTCGTATGAGAGATGGGTTCATAGGTTTGTATAATCTTTGGTTTGATGAAACTGGCAACAAAACACAACTACTAACATCTTTTGAATCGCATGGAATAAAGTTGAGTCATGTTAGTAGTATGCTGCAAGCAACTGGAAAAAGTGGTTTTAGTGATCTGTATGAGCTTTTGTTTGACAAAAATGGAGATGCTTCTTTTTATTTGCGAACATTGCAAATAAACAAAATCAAACTCAATACTATTTCACCCATTATAAGTGGATGCAGGATAAATTTAAAAAATACTTTTACAAGCTTATTTGAGTTATGGTTCGATGAGTACGGAAATAAATCGGCAATCGTACAAAAATTGGAAAAAGAAGGGATAACATTAAGTGCCATGGCCCGTATCACAAGCCACAGTCGACACAAAGCCAAGCAAACTTTCTTAGACTTATACAACCTTTGGTTCGACAACGACGGAAATAAAACTCAATATTTAAAATCTTTGGAAGCGAATCAAGTTAATTTAAGCTCTGTAATTGACATCATTCACAGATCAGGAGCACAAGCAGCTGCAAGTTTCAAAGCACTGTACAACTTGTGGTTTGACGAAGATGGATGCAAAACAAAGTACTTGAATGTCTTGTGCGGGATTAATTTTAAATATTTTGTTTATCTCCTGAGATCTTCCGGGAAAAATAGTGCGAAATCTTATGAAGAATTGTACAACGTGTGGATCAATGAGATGGGAAATAAATCTCGATACGTGAAGATGTTGCAAAAAAATGGAATAAATATGTCTGTTGTGTGTAATATGTTATTTGCATCTGGCGCATTTGCTGCTGAGAATTTTAAAAAATTGTATGAACTGTTTTTGGACGAGGAAGGGAATAAGACACATTATTTGAAGACTTTGGATGCGCACAATATACAATTGCAACAAGTATCGGTAATATTACATGATACTAAAAGTTACGCGGCCAAAACATTCAAAGAATTATTTTACCTTTTATTCGACGAAGTGGGAAATAAAACGGCTTGTCTGAAAACATTCGAAGACAACGGAATAGATTTTTCCATTTTATCAAAAGTTTTAGCAAAATCCGGCAGTAAAGCTCCGAAAACCTTTGAAGAGTTATACAGTGTTTTATTTGATGGACAAGGAAATAAGTCTCATTACTTACAAATTTTTGAAAAAAATGGATTCCCACTAGCTAAGCTTTTAAAACTTGTGCATGGAAAAATGTTGCATTCTTCTGAAATAATCGTTAAGCTGTGTACAACGTTTTTCGACCAAAATGGTAATAAAAATAAAGATTTAAAAATGCTCGAAGAGTCCGGAGTTGATTTAAAAATCCTACTAAAAATTGCAACATATTCAATCAAAAAAGATACAGGTATTATTGAAAAACTGCAAAAATTTTTATTTTATAAATTGAAGACAGATAACGATAACGAAAAGACACGGTTTGAAACATTAAAAGATGCAGGTATTAAAGTAAGTCTATTTTTAAGTTTAACGATGTCAACTAGTATGAAATCTTTTAATAACCTGACAGATTTTTACGACTTTTTGTTTGACGAACAAGGTAATCCTACGAAATATTTGAATACTTTACGGAAATATGGAATAAGCTTTAATAAATTTTGTAATATGTTCAGACCATCGCCAAACACAGCCGTGTCGTATAAAGATTTGTACGATTTTTTCTTCGACGAGAACGAAAATAAATCATTTTACTTGCAAACGTTTGAAAAACATGGACTACAAATATCGAGTATTGCTATTATATTTAGTTATAAGGGTGCAAATGTTGCGGAAAATTTAAAAAGTTTATTTAGTCTCTGGTTTGACGAAGAGGGGCATACAACTATTTATTTAAAAACTCTCTTTGATAATAATATAAATATACTTGAAATATCAAAGTTTTTAAAAAAGAGCCGACAAAATATTGTTAAAGACTTCTTGATTTTATACAATTTGTGCTTTGATGACGAAGGAAATAAAACAGAATATTTGAAAGCTATAGAAAAGTATGGGATGAGTAGAAGTAGTATTTATGATTTTTTCAATAAAACAGAACAAAATTTAGACATTTTCCAAAGTGTGCTAAAACTTTTTTTCGATGAAAAAGGAAATAAATCAGATTACCTACTGACGTTTGAAAAGTACGATATTAGTTTGTCAACGATATTTGATTTTTTAAAAAAAACAAAATCAAGTACATTAAACATTTTTGAAGAACTATACGATCTTTGGTTTGGTAAGTTCAACAATAAAAAATTGTACTTGAAATCGCTGTCCAACGACGGAGTGAATTTATCCGACATGGCGAAAATCTTGAGTAAATCTGGCTCCCAAACTCCAAATGCATTTAAAAAGTTGTGCGAACTTTGGTTCGACAACGACGGGTACAAGACCCGTTACCTAAGGATAATCAATGAAAATGATGTTCCTTTAATTGAAATATGTCACGTTTTGCAAGGGGCTAAATCTAGCGCCCCAGCGACTTTCAAGGATTTGTTTGATGTTTGGTTCGATGACAAAGATGAGAAAACGCTTTATTTGAAGGTTGTCGAAGAAAAAGTCATTAATTTAAGCAACATATGCAAAATATTAAGTAATAGTGGATCCAATGCTGTGACTTACTTCATGAAATTATACAATTACTGTCTCAATCACGGAGACGTGACGAACATATTTACCATCCGTTCTAAACTTCGTATCAAAGGCAACGTTGATTTGTAAAAACTTTTGTTAAAAAGTTTACTTAACTTTGTAAGATACGTGTACATAAAATACTATTTTTTTATAAATAAATGCTTTTGTAAAATAAATGTTATTCTCAAATTATTTGTGATAACACCTTTATCATCGTGTACCCTCAACTTTAACAATGTTCTTATTTTGAGTACTTGACATAATTTTTCTAATAAATCTTATCCTGTATTTATAAAATTAATCACCCAAAGTGAAGCCTAGGTAAAATAATTCTGATTTATTTCTTAGTTAGGAGTAACGTCGTGCTACTAATAAACTCTAATTTAAATAAAAAATAAATGTACCTCCCTTTTTTTAAATATTTATCCCTACAAATTAATAAAATAAGAATCTAGAACCCTCAATGTATAATTCTTGTAAAAAATTATTTTAGTTTAGTGTATACTTGCGTGCACAGTATTTGCTGTGTAAATACTAACTGTATTTTTTATACTACTTTTAAATATTTTTCTTAGAGGCTTATATCACTTCCTAATTGCATTACGTAATAAATACAATACTCTAAAGTTTGTTTAAAATTATTTAATCAAAATCTTAATTGTAATCAAAAATATCATCTTAAAAATTGATTTGCTAATAAAATAATGTACAGAGTTTTTCGCTCATCCTTATACATTTAGTAAAAATCTATTATTTACATTTTTGATGTCGAAGGTTCTAGCTCTCCTTTGTTTTCCTGTTGCTACAAGAAAAAAATGTTATTGATGTTATTAAATTTCGATCGAATTAGACAGCCTTTTTAATCAGCTACATACACTTACTTCACTCATCGGATTTGAGGTTTGCGTATCCTTTCTTCGATTACGTTTGAAAAATCCAAATTTGTAAAGTACAAAGCCTATTATCTCCAGCAGAAGTATACCACATAATATCGACAAAACGATCACCAAAATGGATATGTTGTAATGGCGTCTGAAAATTTCTGTCGATACCTGGCTAAAATGCTTAGTCTTGTTCGTCACCTCCATTGCCATACTAGGCGTGACAATTTCGACGTACGCTTGGCTCACGTATGTGATGTTTTTCCATTGAGCTGCTACAACTTTAAACGATAAGTAGTTTATTAAAGTTTGATCTAACAGAAAATTACTTTGAAGAGGTCACAGTTAAGTAGCTGAACAAACCTATGTCTTCTGAGATATGAAAGTCTATGGATATGATAAATTCGGTTGCAGTAGTTTTAAGATAAGAACCAAAATCACAACGAAGATTTTGACAGGTAACATCAGGATTCGTGCAATTCATAAAAAAATTATCTTTCTCGTCATAATAGTCATGTGCTTCCACCGATGATGTCATGATTGAGCAATCATATTTAGAATCGTAGCTTATATTTGCAATGTCGAAGTCTTGCAAACGCACTGGAACACTAACGAAAAGAACAGCCTCTTGGGTTGGTGTGATACCTAGTTCGAGTATTTCATAAATGTGATAGAAATTAAAATGCTTGACATTTTTTTCGTCCACTTCATTTTCCACATACGAGTATTGATTTCCTTGTGATTTTCTAAAAGTTGTATATTTGATTCATTACTTGTTAACGATTGAATTAAGCATTTCAGTTACCTTTTCTTAATGTAAAAATGAATTTGTCGTTAAAAAGCTTATTTTTGATAATAATTACAATCATTATGATTCCTCATGGTTCACGTACCCGATAATTTGGAGATCTGCGTCAACAGCAAAATTGATGATCAATGACTGATAATTGTCATCAAGGGACTTTTCTTTACTATGACTAGTAACAGTTACTTCAATTTTTTTTAATCTTTCTGTGCTCTGTATTGCGTCCATATTCAGTTCAACCAGTACAGTATCTGTATTCTAAAAGATAACAGGGCATAAAATCATATCGTAAAATAAAAACACTTTTGAACGTTACAATAAATAGGTCACATAAAAAAAAAAGAGTACGTTCAATTATTCACAACAGTGATGACGATAAAATTTGCCAAATTATTTTACACTTACGTCTTGACGCAACGGATTTTGAAGTTGACAAGTTATTTTCAACATCTCGTTCGTTCGGGCTGATGTTTCACAATTGGGAGGTTTCTTGACTAATGTGATTGGCTCTGGAATGAAGATGTGGGCCTCTGGCAGATACGCTGGCTCATTGGTATTTTCAACGAGTATAGTGAGGTATATGTTTATTCCCGAGCCAATGGTATAGCTGTTGTTGGGGCTCAAATTGTTGCTCATAATATTTACTTTCAAATCTGTTATGCATAATTCGTCAGAGCCACAGTCTCGAGCATAGGCTTGCATACTATCGGTTGTTTTTGACTCTGTGTGGAACATAGGACACTTATTGTGGGAGGAATCATCGTGTCCACAAGTTATATTCACATTGACTCGTACCATGTTTAAAATATTTTTTAAAGAACCCTAAAAATTAATTTTATCTGACTATTACATTTTCATCTTATACAAGCAAGTATGCAAACAATATCTTGAACTTACGTTTCGTGGAATATAAAATTCTTCACAGTGTTGCGTTTCTGGCTTTAAGGCACGCAATACATTTTGATACGAATTTGTGTGTGGTATTTCTCCATACCAAAAAATTTCAAATAATATTGTAGAAATATTTGCATCTGCAAAAGAAAATGATTGCGTTGGTGGTGGTATAAATCAATGACGATTCATAAAATCTTTATTGTTCAAAATGGTAAAAAACATTGTTAAACAGCTATTTGTCACAACTTTTAAAAACTCTGGAATATCATTTTCAAGTTTTCAAGATTTCCTGCTATTAAAAGGTGTCTCATCATTATTCAGTTTTTCATGAATTATGTTGCCAAGCAGCTAAATTTTGACAATCGAAAACTGTGATCTAATTTTTCGACCTAAGGAGTCTCTTAAATTAGAAAAGGCCTTCCAATTGTAAATTTTTTATGTCCACAATCATCAAGCAGTTCTTTTAAAAATCGAGGTTTATTATTTGTACAAATATGTGTGTCACATGAGTTATTAGGGCAGTAAGATTAGATAACAATAAATTTTAGCTATACATTTTATTAATACAAATTTATTCAAAAATTCATGTTGAATTTTGCCAAAATTTCCTGCAGTTTTATATGATAACTATACAAGGTAAATTAATATTGTGACAATATTGCCCAGGTGACAAAATGTATTGGACTTTTTACTCAGATAAAACCATACGACAATGATTCTTATAATTTTCGTTCCCCAAATAGCTTTTACTCGAGAGTTTAATTAAATAGTGTAATATTCAAAAGATTACTCAATTAATTATTTTTGGGAAGAAAGTTTTTATCCTGCAAAGTCTCAACTTACAATTACTTACGTTGTCTACCTTAAAAGACAAATGAACTGCATCAGAAAGTCTTACATTAGCGATGATATTATTGGTAGTTAATCAATTTGTCTGATAAAAGTGGATAATTTAAAAAGTTAAGTTTCTGATGGTGTGTTGTAGTATTAAGTCCATACTAACCATACATAAAAAGCTTATCATAACAATGGAAATTAAATGCGTAACCAAATGTTGAATTTTATAGAACTGAACTCCGCGTACGAGTCAACTTGACTCACTTGTGTGAAAAAAATGTCACCCTAAGATTGCAGTGAAATTCATAGTCCAAATTGAAAAAAAAAATACTTACCAAAGGTATCTGGGGCATAGGCACCATTATATTTGGCACAAGCCTCGAATGCCAAGTGCGTCGAGTTAAATGAAAGGCTGGAATTTGCTAGGCGTCGCAGGTTGACGGTCACCTTAATTATGGGCCTGCTGGGCAGGAGGACTGCGTGACTGGACATAAAACTACCCACGGCCAGGTCGGGGTAGCCATCACCATTGACGTCACGTGCCGGTTCGCTCAGAGAATGTCCAAAACCCCATAGTGCTAAAGACAGATCTTTGGCGACTATGCGTTGGCTTGGCTTGAGGAAGAGTTCGCGATCACCACTGCCACTGTATATATAGATGGCCCCTCGTCCATCGTCCTCGTAGGGTGCCCCAACAGCCACGTCCTGGAAACCGTCGTGGTCGAGGTCACCCAGGCAGGCCAATGAACTGCCGAAGCGTCCATATGGTCGCTCGCCCTTGATGTGCTGTTCATTCCATCTTAACTGCATTGTAACAAATGCAACGTTTAAATTTAAATCTGAGACAATAAGAACATTATTTTTAACTCTTAATGTATGTTATCATATTCATTGCGTGAAGCATACTTTATTTTCCAATTGCAAATAGTATTGAAATTATTCACCCAAATTTTCTTGAGGAAATCAGCATAAAAAGGGGATTGTGCAGTGATATTGGTAGACATCGTAGAATTTACACTTTTTCCCACCTAAGTGGTCATTTCTGTACCAACGTACAACCAAAAAACCAAATCTTTCTTTTTGTTTTATTTCAAAACTTTGTCCAAGTATAGACGGGAATGGAATATATGTCATGTGTGCTTTTTCCGAAAATAAAAAACTTCCATTTTTACCGTACGTACATCGTCACCCCAGTAGATATAATCACCAACTTAATACTTAAACCATTTTATAAGACAAATAAAATCTCGAAAACAATGCTATTTGACAATATTTATAGTATACATTATTTTTAGCTAGAAAAAAAATGTTCACCTTTAACATTAAGAATACCTATTTTGTTACCTATTCGTATCGATATTTTCTAAATACGATTATAGTTTTTCTTCTACTTCGCTTAGTTACCTATTGAACTTACGAAAGTTCATACAGGATTTCTTGTTTAAAACAAATTATCGGGCATGAATTAGTATATAGTAATTGAAAACAAATCGCGCTTACCTTATTGCATTTAGAGACGTAAGCGTATACACGTCCCTCTTCAATGTCACCAGACCATAACGGAGACCCGACGATCAAATCATCCCTGCCGTCACCATTGACGTCACAGGCAGTCAAACTGGAGCCAAAATATTCCCCGTACTGTTCGCCCTTGAACTCGTCCATCTTTAATGCAACACTTTTTTTGTCCTCTTGAATACAATAAATGTATACTTTTCCTCTGAAATCTTTATTCCGAGGAGCTCCAGAAGCACAACAAAACTTATAATTGTTGAAAAACTTTCCACAAGTAATTGAATAACCTGTGATAATGGAAATCAAACATGTTAATTTGAAATAAAGGAATACGTGATTCATACGTTTTTTAGCATAAGAATGAATGAGTTGATGATCGTTTGACGTAGGTTAATTATACAACTTGTGTACGATATGCTACATTTTGGATTATTGAAAAATAATAATTCTCTAAAAATAACACACATTCGTGCGTTACAACTGTTACAAGTAATGTAAACAAATGACAAAAAGAAGCTTACCAAGGTAACCTTCGAAGTCAAATCTGTTGTCATTGATGGTGTCAGAAACAACAGTTGCATTGAACGTGTTGGTATCCTTGTCGTCCTTAAGAACTATTATTGAACCTCGACTTTCATAGAAACCAGGAGCCCCGACTACTAAGCGATGAAAGTTGGGTACAATGTGAGCGGAGAAACCAGCCTCGCCGAAAGCGTAATTCATCATCAAATGATCGTCTATCTCACTTTGATGATTTGTGTCTATAAGCGGAAAGTGTCTACTGGTACTTTGAACAGAGTCCGCGAGGATGGATTGTGGATTGGTTGCGTTTATTCCATAGCACATGCCGTTCGAGCGCCAAAAAAATCTCTGTTTCCATTCATAGTTAGTTTCCCCTTGAGCTTTCCACAATGGTGCACACACCTGTATATGTATTATTTACGAGTAAATACAAAGTAGAAGAGATTTCATTCAAAAATTTTGACTTGATCGCGAATAACAATTTGTTATCTAAAAACCCCAGTAACTCGAATTCTACGTCTCAACAGACACACATACTTGGTAATCTTCCCCTACGAAATGAAGCTCTGAAAATTATACGAGCTACAGTTTCTAGATAAAAAATACTCTACATACCGCGACTCTGGGACTCGTAGAGTTCTCCACGACCACTGTAGCCCCGATCCAGGCACTGTTCCTATTTTGTTGAATACCACTTTTATAATTAATTTTGTTATTCGGAGATGCGTCGAGGAGCCACTCGGTGCAATGATCGTTCGACAAGTCGCAGTAATAGACAGCCCCTGGCTCGTAGACCTTCTGCTCCTTGTCGCCCCGACGCGAGGAGTTGGCCCGTGGTGCCCCCACCAGCAGCAGCGAAACGTTTTGGTGGACGTAGAGCGCCACCGAGTAACCAAAGTAACTGGACCGTCTCGATGACGCGGCATTTGGGTCCGAGAATATTTTGGCTCGTGATACGTCCAGGTTGTAGGTACTCACCGCAGCTACGAGTGCCAATAGAGTGCAAGTCCTATAGTAGCAGTGGATCATACGCAACTTGCTGTTGCCACGAGAGTCAGATGACATTCTCGAATCTTTATGATCTTGATGAGCTGAAAATGAAAAGTTAAATTTATAATTGACACTGATCTTAGTCCGTAAATAGTTGATTGGCATATATCTGTTATATTGAGAACGGTGTTGAACTATATAATCATGGAGATAAGACTGTTCGAGGAGTCGAAAGTTCCATATAAAAATGCACAAAAAAAGATGATCAGGAGCTCAGCTCCTACTTATTGAGTAAATATACTTTTTGCAGTAGTAATATTAAGAAATAAAAAAATTTATGTCTTGCGTAAAATTGTGATATTAACATCTTTGAGGGAAATTGTTTTTAAATTCTTCAGTGTATGCAAAACACTGCCTGGTCCTAATTTTTTGCTTCTTTCATCACTAGAAAATTTTTAATTACTAGTTGAGTTAGACGCATATGCCACTCCCTAAGGCTCAAAAAGATAGATTTTCACGACAGATCTGTAGATTACTCTTTATTGGTAAACGATTTGATTTGCTATTTATTACCAGTATTATAAATTACTCAAGTTAAATTCGACGATGAGTTCCATGTTTCTTGGGTTAAAAACTAAAGCCAAACAGAAGCAAACATGTAAAGCCGACTGTAATAACTATAATTATCTATAAATGTGTAAGAATTCGAGATAATTTTAATGATAAGCTTCCGGCACAGACACAAGAAGAAAATAAATAGTTAGATGGTGAAATACTTGTAGACAACTTTCATGTACAAGAATCGTAAATTCGGCTTTGTTCACGATTGCTTCAATATTTTTTGATAATGTTATTCACTCAAAGTTATTTAGCTACACTCAATCAATCAACAGGGACTTCATTGCCAATTAGAAATCATGTTTTCGTGATCGTCTTTGACGTTTTTCTATGATATTTTCAATTATCTGACAAGTAAAAACCTGCTGCTTACCTTAATGAAAAAAACCGAAACTTTGTGACTTCTCCGATTAAAAAATCCTATGGCAAAGTGTTGATGAAATAATTGCACAAATTTTGTTTTAGTGAAATTTTTAATATATATATCAGACCTTACAAATTAGTCCAGATGATAAATTTACATTCTTACAGAATAAATGTAGCTGTATCTATGCGCGTGCAGTAAAACAGTTTAAGAAAATATTTCGATTTGCTTACATTCCGAATGAGCTTCAGCAGTACTTACAGTAACTGTATGGCACCCGTGATAGAACTAACGATCTATAAACTGTGTGGCTTTTGTGTTGTGGTACTATTTTGTAGATACAGTAGAAAAGTCACGCAGCAGTTGAAGGTTAAACTACTGATTTCGTGTAGTATTATCACTCGAAACATTAAGAATATTTAAATAGTTCACTGAGTCACCTTTTCACAGGAACTGATAAAATAAACGAGCGGCTTTTAACGTTTTTTGACACATGAGCGTCGATCGTACTCACACAATTCATTGCAAACAATCTTGGAAGTTGGAGACGTTAAGCCTTAAATGATGGCATTGAAGTATGATGAAAATTTTGTTCGTTTAAGCTTTAGAAAATATTTATTTTATACATAATGTGTGGAGTTTATCTTATACTACTTGCATACAGTGTTCTTTTGCTCATTTTACCATACGTAAAGAAGTATTTTTAATTGCTTGTGTGTGAAGTAACCACTTTGTGCGGAAATATTTTTGTGCTGAGCAAAAAAAAATCACTTGATGTTACAATTGTCGCACAGAGTTAGTAAGAATCAAAATAGTTTGGTGCGTATAATTACGGAAAAAAAATAACTCGTCAATGGTACGATTGTCGACGTATACGGTCTAATTAACGGTTTACGAGGTAACTAATTGCTTCCAAGAAATTTCGTATTGCGTTTGGATGTTCAAATACGTTGTTTTCAGTAAAACCTAAGCTCTAAGACAGTAAAAGAGTCTTTCTGACAAAGTAGTTGTCAATTGTGATGTGATATGAAATTTACTAGAAAACACACACACATGTTATTCGCCAATGTTTAATCTTAAGGGTTGTAAATATTTACATAAAAGTTGCAGTTAATTGAAAAAGAAATGTACGGAGCTATATTATTGCTCATTGGTGTGGGCATTGGTTTTTTATTTGTTTCAATTTCGTAGAACCAGTAATTAGTATAACTATACGTGCAGTATTGCTGTATTTGTTACAAGAAATTTAGTTTATTTGGGTGCTTTTTGTAAATTTAGAGCTACGGGATTAAAATTTTCTCTCATTAATTGGAAGTGATATAGTTTGATTTTTTTTTCTTTCGTATAAGTGATAGATTTTTGGTTTTCTTTATGAGAGACAGAGCTCGGGTATTCTCTAATGATCGGCAAGCGCTCTCTTTATAAGCTCTCTTTTCTGGTGGCATCTAATCTGAGCTGTTATATTGACTATTGACTTAACCATCTTACTTTTATATGTATAATAAGATTTATAATTAATTTTACAACTATACTTTAACGTTAAATAATGAAAAGACGTACAAAACTATCATTTATAAAAATCAATCGAGCAAAGTGTGCATTGTAATTAACTAATCATTTGTAAATTAAAGGAAAAAGTCAGATCGTATGGTTGTTAAATTTGTAATGTATTATATTCGTGTATCTTCTCATTATTTAACGTTAAAATAGTAATACAGTGCATAAAGAGCTTCTATGGCTCAGTGGTTAGCGTGGTAGCCTCCTAGTCAACGAAACTTGAACATCTATATTTAAGAAAACGATATCATCAAATCGTCGTTTGGACATCAATACTTTAACTTATACACTCCATAGGCGATGTTAACAAAATTCGGTGTGACATTTGTACAGCTAATATGACCACCTCTGCCAATGTCTTTACCAGAATTTCTCATAGCTTTGGATGAACTCAAACTTCTCATTACAGTTAAAAACGAAAGATTCCTGTTAGTCAATGCTAATATTTATTGCAACATTTTATTTTCAACAAAATAAACTTGCTACTGCTATCATTTCTAACAACTTTTTTTGCAGACGGAAATTTTTATAGCTACGTTACTATCAATCTTTTTGTTTTTTTGTTACCCAGCTGTTATATACATACTGTGAAAAAAAATGAATAATAGAACATAAGAATAGAACGTGCTGTTGAAATGCGAGTGGAATGACTCGCAATTGTTTGTTGTTCGAAAAAAATATGATAAAAAAATTTTTCCTAAATATTAGAAATCCAAGGTGCCGTGTCTTTCATACAGTTTCCAAGTATGTAGTCACAATATTGTCCAACATTTCTTCCTTCGGCATAATAATCCGATTCTTATATAGTAAATTCTCAACTTTACTTGGATTCGAGAAGTCAAAATGAATAAACATTTTAGAAGTTAGCTGATTTCAGAATCTTACTTTTTACACGTGATACTTAAACCTACGCCTTTAATTTTCCTCTTCCAATTTTAAATATTAACCCCATATTTGTGTTGTTGGTAGAATAAGTTGACAAAAATCGTATGATATTTAAATCGTATAAATGTTTTTACTTTCGGATTTTAAATATTAAAAAGCTAATAACCTACAAGAGTTTACAGTACTATATCTTGGAGATTCCCTTGCCACTACTTGTTTGAAATCGATCGACTGTTGCGAATTCCATTAAGATAACCTATCACCTTAAATTCACACTTTTGTATTTAATGAGTATGTCATGTCACAAAATATTCCCAGGAAAAGGATGTAATACACACTGTTAAAAAATTTACCAAAGATTTTATTGTAGTAAAAAATTGTAGCATTGTATAGAGTACTCTGCTTACATTTTATACGCATGTAATAAATAATAATTTGTAACAAAATTAACAGATTTTTTTTTATTTTTTAACATTACGAGCCTAAAGGAACCCAATTATATTTCATTTGATGTACTGAGATCCATGCATGCATATCTTACAAATAAAAAAATCTTAAACCCCCTAATCTCGCTGATACCGCAAAATCTCGTTCCCACAATAGTACTTGTGCAATCGACTTCCCGTACTCCCTTCTCTCGGTCCAATGCTCAATATACCACCTACCGCTCCTATTTGCTCGTTGCGAAATACATATACACACACACGTACAAAGACGCACACTTTCTCCCTCAGAAATTCGCTCGCGGGCTATCTCATAGACTGCATTCCTCTGAATCGCTCAGTGTGCATCCAACTTTCAACCCGCATGCCAGGAGCAGCAGTAGTTATAATCCGAGTGCACCCATCATACGATGCACTGGCTTATTCTTCATTGTATATATTATTAGATGTATTTTCACTAGGGTGCGCAGATAACACCTCATAATACCTTATAGTGTATATTACATGTATAATATACCCAGCAGCCCTGGCAGTGCGTCGTTCGAAGCACAAATTTGCTCTCACACCGCACTGCTCTGTGCTGCCTCCTTTAGCCCCTCTCCAACACGCCCCCCACAAACCCCCCCCCCCACCCCACCCAGGTGCCAGCACCGCTATGCCATGGCGCGTACGCACGCGCTCCAGAACTTCCGGTTGGCTATTGCCCAGGGACGATTCTCCCCTCTCCAAATCAGGTGCGGCGCTAGAGTGGGGGTCCAGGGGGGCTTCTGGCCAATCGAGCGTGATGGCACGCCCTATTGGAGAACACGGACCAATGGGCCTGGGCTACAGCTCGAGGGCGCGTGGCCAGTTACGTACAGCTCAAGTACAGCCTCCAATGATGGACCAAAAAGAGGCAGGCTGTGCACTCCTCTCCTTCTCTGACAAACCTTTGACGCGATCAGGGGAAACACAGAGTAGAGGGAGAGCCAGCTCTCATCTCTCGTGATTCTTGGTATAGCAGGCACTTCTCTCTCCTGTGTAGTGGGCTTCACTGCACTCGACGTGCTGCGACTTTCCACTGTATACCCATATACCTGCACAGCTTCCGATTTTTCTCCCCACACATAGGTGAGCCAGCGAGTCCGTGTCAGCCCAATTGTAGCACGGAAGGGGTTGCTCTAGCACAGTGGTGGTGGTGGTGGTGGTGGTAGTGGCGGCCGAATAAGAGGTCGGAACGGCAGCAGAGGGTGAGGTGGAAGAAGAGGAGGCTGCAAGAAGAGTAGGGGAGGGGGGAGAGGTTGCAGCAGTCGAGAGCCCAGCCCGCTGAGCGTCGTCGCGCTCTCTGTCTCTCGAGTGGGTCTAAGCGGCCGTGAGAGGGCCTCTCCAGGAGAGCCCCAACAGTACTCTCCATTCATCCATAGAGGTGGCAGCCCGAGCGTGCGAGCGAGCCTTCAGGAGCCTAGGCTGCTTGAGAGAGCCCAGCTAGCGAGTACCAGCAACAGCAGCAGCAGCAGCAGCTAACCTAGCCTCGAAGCCGACGAGTGTGCGCCGCCACCAACGGCGTCTCCTAACCGGCGGCCCTCTCCTCGCGCGCGCGGGTGGGTGGGTCTGTGTGGGTGTGTGCGTGTATGTGCAGTGCGCGCGGAAGAGCGAGAGAGAAAAGGACAGCTAGGTCCACTTGCCGGAAGAGAAAACAACCCTCCTTGGCGAAGAGAGGATCATCCTCAGCATCAACAGCCCTCACGGTCCGAAGTAGCGGTCCGCGCGAAGTAGATCCTAGTCCCCCACCCCCCCTCTCCCTCCTCCTCCACCTCTCTCCCAGTTCTGTCTGTACTGGACCGCGTGAGTGCACCTCGAGAGGCTGGCCTGTTCCGTTTCTTCTTATTTCGGAGCAATAGGCAGCAGTGCGGACCGAGCAAGAGGCAGCCGACCCGTCAGACCGGAAGCCGATCGCGCGATATTCCAGCGTCGGCCGCCGGCCGGCTCTGGCCGGCCTGCAGTGCGGAGAGAGCCTAATACTTGCCTGCGACATTAATTTCATAGTGCGGGCATCGAGTGTGTGGGTGTCGCGTGTGCGCGTGTGCCATATGTACACTATGCGGTGGACGACAGAGGCGGATTGTAGACCTTGGCGAGTGCAGACGACAAGGGCACGAGAATCCAAGTGCGCGACGGTGTAGGTGATATAGTATAAAGTGCGCAGTTATTGTTGTTGACAGTACACGTGGTACAGCGGTCGTCGTGTTCCGTGGACGACGTTCGCTGGACGGATAAAAGGAGACGAAGAAATAGAAGGAGAGAAGAGTATGCCACTTTTGTAAGGAAGCGTCGCCAAAATTCTTTGCGGTTCGTATTTGCGTTACTTCGACGGCAGGAGCGTCGAGGTCCTGGCCGAAATGAGTGGCGGCAGCCAGTCAGCCGGGGCCAACACATCCAGCCAGACCAGTAACGCCAACTATCACCAGCACCAGCAACAACAACAGCAACAACAACAACAACAACAGCAGCAGCAACAGCAACAACAACAGCAGCAGCAGACGGAGCTGGAACAAGCGGGTTTGTTGCCTGAGCTGAACGGCGTGGACCTCGCGATAAGCCTCTCCCCGAAGCATCAGCACTCGTCGCACGCGCAAGCTGGCGTAGGTGGGGCTCACACGACACCCTTCAGCGTCACCGACATCCTCTCGCCGATCGAGGAGTCGTACCGAAAGCTCGAGATGGCAGCCGCTGCCGCCGCCGTTGGGGTTGTAGCCCACGGTCAGGGCTCGCCCTACGCGAACGCCTGTGGTCGAAACATTGGGGTCGGGGCCGGCAACAATACCGGCAGCTCGAGCGCCTCGAGTGGAAGTCCACCGTTACACGGGGGTTCGACCCCTGGTGTGAGTACTCCAGGGCCAATTACGGGCGCGGGTAACGGGGTCACCGGGGGAATTGTGGGCAACAGCGGGGTCGCGGGCGGCCCCACCGGCATGGGGGCGATGGGCAATCCCTACGCGACGATGCAACTTGCCCCTCAGTACCAGTACTGCACGGCCGAGCTGTCGCCGTATCATCATGGTGGCCCGGGGGTTACGGGTGGTGGAGGCCCTGGTGATCACATGAGGTCCCACGCGGTTTCGTCTCATCACCATCCCTGGTATACGCCCGCGCCGCCAACCACCAATGATCCAAGATATGCCAGTGAGTATATGTGTTTGACTATATTATTATGATGGGTTAATTTGTTGAATCTGAAGGTGGGCGCGCTTAGTGCAGTGTGTCTCATAGTTACTGTTGCCTTGGATTCATTAATTGTTGAAGGTTAGTTGGTGAGAGAAGATTATGTTGCAGGGGTTATTGCAAGTGGTTATAGACTTTCTAAGTTTTTCTTTCTATTACAAAAGATCATAATGACAAAAATAGTGTATTACCGTTCTAGAATGTAGCGAGTTGGGGTTCCAATCCTAGTTCTGATGACTGTTTATGGGTACCTCCGTATCTTTGTTCCTACCCCCTCTAACTGTTCTAACTCCTATTTGATATGGTTCAATGTGCCATCTAATAGTAAAAAATGGGGCTTGTTTCTGAAGTTCGATATTTACCGTGTCATGAGTTCTTGGTTGATTAAATAAGACTTTTCTTTTATTCTATCGAACCAGTGTCTTGAACATAATATTTTTGTGTATGCAGACTTAATATAGCACATCGGTTTAGCAAGTATATTTAAATATCCAAGGTTAATAATAATAATACCAATAAGTCGAGACATACTATAAAAGAAAAAATTATACTTACTGCGCTAATATTGTAAGAGAATGGCGTTTCATCGTGTAGAGAATTTCGCTGTTAATACTCATTTTTACTGCTCAGAACAGCAACTTTTATATTGTTGCTACCTGCGGTAAGTTTTATGGTTGACACACATAAATTGCTCTGTTCAGTAGTTGTGATAAAATTTCGAAAACTAAAATGTCTCTAGACGATAGAATATCACCAGCTTACAGAGTTGGTACAGTAATTGCTGTAATTTTATACTTTCAATTTACTAAGAGGATCTTAATAGTTGAAGGAAACTCTATGTTGTTAGAATTTTCCCTAGTAAAACACGGCCTCAGAAAATTACTCCAAAAACTGTGTGCTAGTAAGCTAGATGTATTTTGTATGGTTTTAAAAATTTTTTTTAAGTGATTCAAAACCCTGAATTTTTTTTTTTTTAATATCAAACACCAGGCAGTGAAAAAAATACTAGAAAACTCGAAATAATCGATGGTGAAAGTGTTGGTTGTGACTTTTGAGCATATGAACAGTGAAATCGCTGAAACAAAAAGTGCTAACTTTTCTTTATGTACAAAAATGTTCTTCATTCCAAGTTATTTCATTTACAAACTGTAGTACTAGAAACAAATTGTTGTGGTTGTAGTGCAAAACCAAGCTTTGGTGTTTCCTCTTCTTCCGTCGTATGTCAGATGGGGGGTACGTGCCTCGACGAATTCTTGCTTACCGCGTCGTATTCTCGTGGTCCCCCGAGAGGCTGGAATTCTTGTGGTTCTATTGTTTTCTTTGCCGTTTCCTTACAATGAAAACCATTCGATTGAAATCCATGGCTTTTGGCGTCGGATAAGCCCGTGTTTTACTTTGTTTTAATCAGTATCTGAAACATATTTTGGACATTAAAAAAAAAAAAAAAAAAAAAAAAAAAAAAATAACGATTTAGTCAATTCTTTTTAAAGTTATATTTCTCCACACACACTTTAGCGACATCGACAATACACGTCTCGATAACTCAAGTTTCGTTTGTTTTCCCGAAATATTTTGACGAGTCTCTCATCCAAACTGTGAGTTTTTTCGAATCATGCTTCGTGAAATCCTGTTGTCAGACATAACAACAAGCTCCTGTTACACTGACGGTCGCATTGGTTTATTCAGTCTGTGTAACGAAAAAGGTTAATAAACAGTAATAAAATTTCTTCTGACGGTAATTGGACTTTTTTCTGAATGACGTAGCGAATAAGTAAAAAATCTGAACTTGGAATCATAATGGTTTTTCACTGGTTCAAATTAAGAATATGCTCTTTGTTTACGATACCTATACCCTGCCTACTGAACTACACACGAAGCTTGCTGCATCAATAAAAAATAGTAAACTCAATGATATCGATACGATTCCAAAAATTACTCAGCGAAACTGTTCAATTGTTTCTTTCAAACCCTTTTCGTTATTAACGAAGGAACAATTATTTCTTGGATCAACTCAATGGGTAGAACATGGACAATGAGAGTCTAAATTATTCAGTCCTCGTAATCGTCATACTATGGAATTCTTACGTCTCTTCTAAAAATTATGAGGTGCAAAAAGAAAAAAAGAAGAAAACTCACTCACACAATCCATATTCGATAGGAAAGTAAAAGAAACAATGGACCAACCCCCCAAAAAAAACTGACGAAAGCGAAGTGAATATAAACAGCCTGATAGAGTGCAAACGACCCGATACCCGCTAAACAACAGAGAGGGTGGAAAAACTGTGTCCGTATGACAATACAAGTTGTATTTACACGCAAGTAGGTACAGTCTTCGGTAGTGTATATACCCAATCCGCGGAGGGACTTGTCCGTAATCTCAAGGACGGCCGACGGATCACGTTCTCCCATAAATAGCAGCTTGGCCGCCGGCTATGTGTGACACGATACAACCCCCGAATCAACCCACACTGAATGGACATACATATCTACGCGCTTCGAGGGTGTCATCTCGTCGTTATCGTTGGTTTCTCTAGTTTCAAAGTCAATACAAGTAGAGAATTGCACTTACTGCGCGTCCAATTGTAAAAGAGCCCATGCATACATGCGTGCGGAATATATATGTGTCGTCAAGAGACGCGACACACGTCGCCCGTCAGCGGCTCCTTCCGGCCGCTCTTCAAGGGCCGGATTTTCCTATTCGCCCATGTACATACGCGCACACCGGCTCTCTCTACTTATCATGTATCCGTTATGTATACGTGCGTGGATTTAAGTGCACGCTCGGGCGGTTCTCGTTTTGTTTCCCTCTTTCTGGCTCGAGTCTATATGAGTACACTCAGGAAATTGCCGAGAATGACAGTTTGGTGCTTGTGATGTCCAGATGAAAGGGGTTGGTCAAACTTGCAATGGTACTTACCTTACAATTTGAAAGAAGTTAGTTTAGTGCGATTCTTATGTGTAAAAATTTGAGAAGCTAGGATATCCTGCAATATTCTTTTTAGAATCATTCGTTATCCTGAAAATAGCAGGATCATATTGGCGCGAAGGTCCTCACATTTTCGATGTCATGATTGTTGCGATGATGCAAGAAAAATCAAGATTCAAGGGTTTTTTGTTTTGTCACCCGATAATTGATGAGGCTTTTGCAACAGATAAATGATGCGAAATTTCAATGTAATTTTAGTTTTAAAGGAGTTTTGGCATATTTCGTTGTGGTTGATCGATAAAAATTTTAATCCTGAATTCGAGTTACAAGAATTGTCAAAACATTCTCTTAAGCGAACAATAAGTATCAAATATAATATAAACAATAATCCTTTTTCTAAAATCAAAAATGTATTCTCTCTAATCAGATACTTGAGTAACATTTGCAATGAAATTCTTGTGAACCCTTATCAAAGTTTTTTGTTTTTAATTTGAATCATATTTTCTGTAAGAGTACCTGCACAATTCTTGCCAATGCGTACTGGCTTTGGTCGTGTTTTCAGATATCATGGTCACGTATGGCGTAAATATATCACCTATTGTTGATGATACTGTTCCATGACAATGTCAAAACTGATGAGGGCTCAAGCAATTCACTTGACAATTTTACAAACGACACTTCGTGATACTTTTCATAAATATACCACAAAGTTCTTTAATAATCCAGTTTTCATGTTTTCGTATGAGGATAGTATTATCAATAATACGTTTCGTGTCAACACCTTATGTGATCATACCGTTTTCAATATTGAAAATTGCTGTAGGACGTAAATGTTCTAAAATCATTCAAAAGTTCTTAAAAAACATGCTACCGAAATCTTGAAGAATATTGTAAAAAATCCTTAAAAAATTCATGCATAGAAAAGGGAGTACATGTATTTCTATTTAATAACGAATGTGAGTTTTCTGATAAATGAACCAAGTGTATGATCTCTATGACTTTCCAATGAAAAATTTTATCACTACAGAACGATCATCATTCCTTCCGGAAAAAAAGTAGTTTGAGAACTCTGTCAATTTCTCACAAACTCTATCTGTAAAAATATTGGTACAATTACACGAATTTCCATCGAAATCCATCAGCGTAAATATAGTATACACATATTGACACGAGAGCCCAGTAGTCGTAGACCGGTCGATTTTAGTTAAAAAAACAATACGCACCGGGTACATACATGTTGCCCCAAGGGAGCTTGGGTAACTTTTCTCTCTCGGTTCGGAGCTTTTATTTGGTGTAAGCGCGCACGTGTGTGTGTGTATGAAGAGCGATAAAGAGACCAGAAGCTGATGCTGAATGTGTATATATACGCATGCAATTCGCCAGAGATGATCTCGGGACGCCAGTGGTCTCATTCTCGTCGGGCGTGTTCCTCTCCCTCTTCTTCTTCTTAATGTTGTAATAAACAAGCAATAAAAATCCCCTCGGGCATGGGAGCGTACACGCACGAGGAGAGAAAGAGCTAATGTAAATAACCTTACTCCGTGTGTGTACAAATATGGTCCGCTTCTCTTTTTTCACTTAGATCTCATTGATGAAGAGTTGAGTGTTCTTTAAACTTTCAGCTGTACTTATTACTACTGCTGTTTATTAGTTATAATCCCACAAGTAGTTTCGTATGTCAGAGACACGCTTCCCTATATTCATTGAGCTCTTCAATTCAGGATTCGAACCCCATTTTTTCTCCATTTCTCCGATTTTTACGTAAAAGTTTCATGAAAATAGTAAGAATGCATTTTTTATAAAATTATTCTAATATTTGTACATGAAGATACTGTTTTATTGAAATCCTTGCACAAATTCTGCAACGGGGTAATATGTTTGAGCACATTTTCTTCTGAACAATTTAACGTGTCTAGGTCGGTACGATTGCAATGTTTGTATGATTTGAAACTAATGATAAATCGATCCCTACAACTCTATACCGTCGATGTAAAAGCTTTTCCTCAATCTAGTTAATTTCTTAATAAAACACTGATATATAGGATTACTTGTGGTTAATCAATTATTTATTAACCATAATTTGAGGCTTTGCATTAACAACAAACGAATATTCATTAGCATTTATGTTGCTGTCACTTGTAGTTAATGAACATGCCTTTTATAACGTAACCATGTTTTTTTGTAACCCCCAATGCTAACCATCATGAAGCTAAAAGTAACAACGAATTCCAGCAACGATACGATCAAATAATAAATTCTACTCGGGGTACGCTTAAAACTAGACCAGGTACCTTCCTAATTCAATAAAATAAAAGGGTACTTAGTTTTAAGATTACTCAAGGTAGAATTTGTTATTTGACGATATTGCTACTCTTTTTCTGCTAGTTTCAGCTTCATCTAACCATCATATGCATGGTTCATTAACTGTTGACGACCGAGTAGCTGCTTGTATCAACAGTCAATGTCCGTGACTCAAATGCAAGGACTCTTTTCTTCCATCAGTGTAAAACTATGTACATTTAGGACTAGTTTTTCGCTCAGCAATTATTTTATCCTCTGAACGGACTACTCTTTATCACCTTTTAAATTCGAACCTAACGTTTTCATTTTCATTGACGTCTTAGTCTACCTCAACTGCATCAACGTGTATATAAACAATTAAATTAAACCACGTGATTCACATGATTAGATTGGTCGGTAAACGTAAATTTAAACACTTTGAAATAAACTCGGTGAACTACTTAATTTTCTATACCTAATCCTATTAAAATCGCGCATGAAAGACAACCAAGTTTGCGGCATCTCCGCGAATTTTATCAACATTCCAAGAAAGCCCAAACACTCCTGATCATTCTCCATACGCTATTCAGAGCCATACTCCAGCTTATCAAAACGACAATACTCGGCAAAAGTCCTGCTACCTCATTATATACATCGGCGATTCAGTAATCACCATTGATAAAAGGAAACCCTTAAAGCTCGTCAAGTTGAAACACTTCTAGGAATAACACACATGAACGAGCTCCAACGGGCCATGGCCTTGAGACCTGCTTCACGTGCACACCCAGGGCGGGCCTCGTATGCTCATACCTAACGATGCTCGTGCTCGTTCCGGAACGCCTGATTGGCTGTGCTTAGCGTTTAAACTCGGGCCTGTTGATGATGTTGATGCAGACGCCAAGACCTGCCCACCCGGACGCCCAACGTGTACGGCGCAACAACAACCGTACGTTCCCTCCCTCCCCCCCTCCTTGCGTGCTACGATGACGATGCTTTCGAGGCTGTCAGTCATCGGAGAATCCGGTTCCATCTCTCCCGTGAGAGCGTGTTATTATGTATAGCTTCTGTTACGGGCTGGCTTGTATGGACCACGATGACGAGGTGCTCCGAGAGATCTCGAAAAATAAAGACTGCCATTCATGATCTCGTCTCTTTTCCTTTCTCCCTCCCCCCTCGTTCAACTTTTTCTTTCCTTCTTTTCCAAAAGAGTTGTCCGACCGTCTGTCTGTCTGTCTGTTTGCCCGAGTGCCCCGTACCATGTACTCTCTCGTTTGTTTGATTTGGAGCCTACGTTTATGTACACCCACGCACCTTTTGCCCGTCCCTGAATTTCTAATTTCGTGGGTGCATCCGTTCCGTGTGTTATTACGTGTGGATTGCTCAACTGAGTCCCTGGATGGAATGAACGTGTGTTGCGTGTACACGTATGTGGGGCATTATCCAGATTGTGGATCCCAAGAGTTGGGTTTGGATGAAATTTTGGAAAATGATTTGTGGTTTACCTAACGATGAGAAAAAAACTTTTGAAACGCGAGATGTAGGGTAGCTTGGGTCAACTGTTTATAACGCTAACAACAAGCATAGAAGTCTTTGGTTGAACGAAGGATTAGAGGAGGTAGTTATGAGTGATAAAATATTGGTATAGTTTCGTTCTCTTACGTCGATAGTTGCAGTGGTTTGAAAATAAACTTTGCTGTAAAAAGGCGTTTGATAACTTTTTAGTTTTCCACAACTTCGAATAGTTTATGTACATTAGATTGGATGCAATTTCCCCTAAATGGGTAGAGAAATATGGAAATCAACACCCCCGAGGGTTAATAATCCAAAACGAAAGAACAACAATTTATCATCGTCCATCACGACCCTTAACTCGAGTGCCGTTTAGAAGAGGAGATTTCTGTGGCACCAATCATCAGTTCCCATCTAGGAGGTCAAGCTTACTCGCCGGTGTCGGTTCCCCACTCGCGAAGAAGCCCCAATAGACCTCCCGGTTCGAGCGCGTCTTCAGGAGCACCACCACCAAGACGAGTGGATGAATCAGCGCTTTTGCCGAGATCCCTTTTCCCATTGTCCGCAGAGGGACTTTTGTTGTTTTCCTTGGGTCTCGCGCGAGCACGCATCACGGGTGTATTTACACACGTTGCCCATGTGGTGTGGTGGCCGGTGACGAGGGTCCGTCTGACTCTACGGATTAATTTGACGCGCCAGCCTTAATTATCCTTTCTCCACTTGACCGCGCGCTGTTGTGAGTACTATAATACATGGGCGTTACGCGATATTTTCTTTTTCTTCGATTTGACGCTCGTTTACCATTCAACGATCGTCGTCATTATCGTAATAAGGATGATACTCGACGGCGCGGGGATTTCCGATGGCTCTCCTCTTGGTTGCGAGCGTTTTCGCCGGGTGGGAGAGAGGATCGTGAGGCGTTCCTTCGGTGGAGGAGATCGATGCTAATGAGCGTGTCTTGGGCCTGTCTTGGACGAACGATCGGTACTTGGAGGAGGTGGGTTTGGTGCTCGAGTGTGATTGCGATCGAGAGGTAAACTTCCGGTTCCCAGGCTGTTTAGGAGGTCCCATTTGTCTGCCACCCGTTGTTTTACGAATCTTTTGTACCATACAGGGTAAAATATTCGTACGTAATCGACCATGATGTATCGATAATCGAGTGGAACTGACTTGTCTAGTGAAAATTTTTACCAAGTCTTTTGAACCAAATTGTTATGACGTAGTCATGGGGTCATTCAAGTCCTTAACGAGAAAGAATTGGAGACGTTTAGGCGAGAGAAACTCAAAATAAATGATACTCAAAAATCTGAAAGTTTAAGAGATAATTGACACAATTATTACATTCGAGTCTTAAAAAGTCTTGAACTCATTATTTTACTGTAAAAGAATTTTGAGTAGGTTTCATAAACATTAACTCATATCATTGTCTCGATTTTTTATTAACTTTGACGAATATTCCACTAAATTTTTGGTAGCACAGTCTTGCGCAATCAACGCAGGCATTGCATGCGAATCTGTTTATACAGATTGGCGACACGCTTACGATGTTTAAGATACTTACTAACACAAGCATTGTGCCAAACTTTGTGTAGAGTTCAGGCAATTTTATTGCAAGCTTGCCTGCAATATTAGGTAACTGCATCTGATTCTCGCGCAAGTCTCGAGTAACTTTTGGGCCAGACTCCTTGCCAAGTTAAAAACGAGCATATTTCAACCAATGAGACAATAAATTATATTGTTAAAATTATCAATGAATTAATTGCAAATAGTATAGGTTGTTTGATCATGACATTTTTTTCACTTCGTAGAACGTCTATTTTTATTTTTTTTAAATACCGTCCAATATATTTAAAGTACATGAATAAATTATAGTTTTGTGTTTACAACCCACGAATGTCATTTGAATAATATAATCACGAGATATAATCACGTAACGTTTTAACTGTAAATATCAATGTATGGTAAAAAAAAAAAAAAATAAATAAATAATTGCAGTATCGCGGCTGATGGGAGCGGCAGCGAGCGCAGGGACGAACATGACCGGCTGCTCGATGGGCCAGTCGATGGGTGACATGGTGAAGTCGTCGGGCATGGGAGTGGGCGTTGGCGTCGGTATGGGCGGGGTGCCGTCGATGCCCTTCCCTCTGGCCCAGCGGCGCAAACGCCGGGTACTGTTCACCCAGGCCCAAGTCTACGAGCTCGAGAGGAGGTTCAAGCAGCAAAAGTACCTGAGCGCCCCCGAGCGCGAGCACCTCGCATCCATCATTCACCTAACGCCCACGCAGGTCAGTATTTATTTATTTATTTTTTTTCTTTTTCTTCGTCTCTCTGATGATATTACAAATATTTACATACTGTTTCCAAGCGCGAATAGGAACTAATATCTCAAAAAAAAAAAAAAAATAAAAAGTAATAAATAAAAACATTTTGTGTACAATGTCTTACACACGTAGTCGTTACAATCACATTTTCTGATAAGGATAACGATTAATGTACAATTTGTACATTGTACACCATCAACTCCACAGTCGTATATCCCCCTCATTTTCACTTGTTTGAAGATGATAACTAAAATTTATACAGAGCGGCAACACAACAACTCACGGAACGCAACGTTGATCACACCACTACCTACTACCCAAAATGTCGGTAACCCCCAGTGCTCGAAGCGTACCTTAACAATCGTCACGAACGACAGTGCCATTACCCGTCCCACCTGTGTATATATTGTAATGACGCCATTCCGCAAAACGAGCCGAGAGCCGAGAGCACCAGTGCGCGGGCGCGTACGCCCTCATCGGCGGCCCTCTCGGAGAGCGACGGCAAGGAGGGGGCTCCCGATCGTTAATCGTCGGGGCCAATTTGGCAATTGGTTAGATGGGCTGGGGGGAGAGTGCGGGGTGGAAAAGGGAGGCTCCCGCTGGACGAGCGATGGAAGAAAAAATAGAGAGAGGGTGCACGACTCGACAACAATAAGATACAATTCTTAATTGCCGGCTCCATTGCTCGCATCCGCCCACGCGTACCCCCACCCCCTTCGCTTGTATTTCCTTCCTTAATTAGCGCGCCCTGCTGCGTGCCGTTGCTATATGTCATTGTGATCGTGTACCGATATACTTCCCCGTCTCCGTTCATTTTTTTTTCTTTATATCGCTACCGTCGAGTTTGGGTGGCGATACAGGCGCGTACAGGTGATCTGATGTGCCCCGACTGTTAGGTTGAACTTTACCTCCGGTTTCTATGGGAATTATTCATGTACACGGCAATGGCACCAATATTTTACATGGCTCTCGAACCATGTCCGATCACAATCGAATAACGCTCATGCAACATGAGACGTGGGGTAAGATTGTTCGGGCGGGTTGTCTCATCGAACCCTATACGTAAAGTTTACGCGACGACCGGCAAACAGATACGCCATGTGACTTTTTTTTGCAATAAATAAACGCGTTTTTCTCTACTAGGCGACGATCACCAAACTCCCCTGTCGACAATCTGAAGTGTGCAACGTGACAAAAACAAAAAATTGAGCACCACCAAACTAAGCTAAATTTTTCACGGTCGAGCGAGTTCCACCCCTCCCCCTTATCTGCATGCTGTGTATACCAATAAACGCACAAACCGTCGCTCACGAACAATGGGACTCTAACGAGGGTTCGCTCAGCGTACATGTATGGACCCTGCATGTGATACGAAGCTGTGACGGATCGAAAATCTACAACGCGCAAGAGATCGTCTAACATACGGAGGGTAGTTTTTGCAAAAGTAGATGAAAGAGGGCAGAAGCTGGGGTCACGTGTGCGTATAAAGAGACGTTTTTTTGGGAACAAGGAGGAAACGGAAGTCGATAAGCTTCGTGAAGCCATCGCTCATCTACATACACTCCTTGACTCTCTCTCTCCCTTAGGTTGTACATACACACACACCTATACAAAGAGAGGTTTCAGAGAGCGAAACGCTGAGTCAAGACTCGGGTCGACCCCCCCAGTGTAGTTGCACACCAGAGCTGAATTCGAAGCAAGAGAGAGAGGCCGGAAGTCCTCCTCGGAAAGAGAGGGCTCTCCCACCCACTCTGATTGCAATCAGCGCCCGAGAGGATATATACATATATTTGCCACCGGAGACTGCCGTGCAATGGCGTGTATTGTACATCGCACATATATATATATACCTATACACGGTTGGGCGACGAGGGGGTGAAAATTGCGCGCGCCTGCCGCGAGGGCGAGCCAAAATGGCTGCTGCCTCGGGAAATTGATTCTCTTGTGCTTCCCCCCTCTCTCTCCTACCCATTATTGCTGTCGTCGCGCGCACTCGAGTTATATGTGTGTGTACAGGTACGAGGCGCTCGATTGTGTATCGGTAATCGATGATACGCGTGTCGATAGCGCGCAAGTATTTTATCGCATCGAGCGGGTTTCCAAGAGTTTTTTTTTTTAATTCCTTTTCCGTACCTATAGAACTTTTTCCAGGTTTATTTCCAGATATACGTTATCAACGTTTGATAAATGCCTAGGCCTACTATCTTCAAGTGACGCACAGTTTTCCTTGTGTGAGAATAAGACAAAAACCAGCGAGTTGAAAAATTCACTCATACGCGAGTACGCACAAAAAAGGTTCTACACAGCTCTCCTGAAGTCATTGGTTCGGTCGTAAATACACTACTTACCAAGTTACCAGTTTTCGATTGCTTGGGAGGCCACGCGTCGTTCTGTCTCTGTCATGTAGCAATATATGTGTTTGCGTGGATTACACCTCCAACTGCGTGCGATAACGCGCGTACGCGCCGTTCGCTCGTATTTACATTGAGTTGTCTAACTTATATTGTATTATGTAGGCGTAACATATATGGCACTCTGTTGCTCGCGACTAGGCAATGGCGCATGACTTGCTTGCCATTTATTTATTTATTTATTTTTTTTCTTTTTTATCCAGGAGTTGACTTGGAAAGATTTAGAAGCAGCTCGGAGGGTTTGTAGATTACACGAGAGATAATATAATACATTTAGGAAGCGTACCAGTATCCATTTTAATACGCTTGCATCCATTCGATATTACAAAATGTCACAAAATATAGACCTGACAGCCCTGCTGTTGTTCCTGTGTCGGGAATAACAATGACGACGCATGTTTACCTAGATCCTACTTCACTGTTTTTTTTCTTGCCCTCCTCGATTCATATACTGGTACTTCATTTTTTTATTGATATCGAGTATTCCCTGCAAGTGCAACGGAGAATACGAAGGAGGATGGCCTCTCGCGTGGGTGCGCGAGTCGGCGTCTGTCGAGGATCGTTGAAAAGTCGTTAATTGCTCGGAGGAGCCGAGTGTGCTCTGCTATTGCTCGTCACCGCTGACGAGAGGCTTTGGAATGACTCTGTACATACTGTATGTACTGCACGCGCGTATATATTTACAAAATACTCTGTTGCCAAGAGTATAATATAGGAGCTTCTAAAGTTGCATGGACCAACAAGCTCGAGGCTGCAAGCTCTACGGTGGCTCGTTCCGCCTTCTGGAGGATTTAATGGCTTAAACATTTTTCCACTTTCTCTCTCTCTCTCTCTCTCTCTCTCTCTCTCTCTCTCTCTGAGCATATAAGCGTATCTTGGAGTTTTCTCATAGGTGGTCTTGAAAGTGTGCATTTGTTGAATTGAAATCGATGACGGAAAAATGATCGTCATGATGGCTGGCTTGGAATTTTTTCAAAAACTTGCAAAAAAACTACGAGGCATCGTTTTGACATTTTTCGAAAGCCGCGTACACCGGAAACCTGAAACCCAAACGCCCCGTGTTAAGTAACGTGTACACCCAAAGCACAGCGCACATATTTGCCGTTTTTTCCTCAAACCGCGCACGTACCCTTTCTCTTCGTTTTTTCTTTTCTTTTTTGCGCGCAGACCCGACTACCACCATTGCATGGGCTCTAATATATCCACATACAACTTAGTTCCTCTCTCCGTAGCCGAGACAGTGCAGATGCGCGACACGGCTCTCCATTTTGCGCTGGCATTGTTGTCCCAAGAGCAGGGCCCCCATTGTCAGCAAGTACAAATAGGTATACACGCGTATCGTCGGCCACTCCACTGCGCGATAGACGGAGAGAGCCTTTGTAGGCCCGCACGCCATTGTTGTTCCACTGTCATCGCTAATGTTGCGCGCAGGATATAGCCCCCCTCCCGCAATCTTCCTTTTTGCCTTTTTTATTTTTATTTTTATTGTTAGTTTTTTATTTGTTCACCCACCCCCTCTTCTTTCTTAGCTCTTGTTGCAGCTAGTCCCAGTGAAGTACTTTTTGTACTTGGTTGCAGAAAGTACCTGGGTGTACGTAAGGCATACAGTATCATCGGCCTTGGTAAAAAAAGCTCTGCTGTTACCCCAACGCTGGTGGCGAGGCCAGCTGTTGCGACGATACGGCGTGTATTTGTGGTGGACGGCCGGTTTTACGGCTTTTCATCGAGCCCTGCAACACACTGGTGTCTTCTCCATTATCTCACGTGCTGGTGATTCTCATTGATTTGGTAATAATGTCGGGTGGGTGGCTTTTTTTTTTTTTTTTTTTTTTTTTTTTTTTTTTTTTTTTTTTTTTT
>NW_019379455.1:205485-236553 GCF_000648655.2 Copidosoma floridanum | reverse complement strand
GGTAAAAATAACGTTTTCTTTATAAAAATAGATTACCTGTGGGGTGTGCTGTTTAGCGAGTTGATTCGTCGATTTCCCATTTAATAACTGGCAGGTTCAACATTTAATTGTACCCTTTTAACATAACATTTATAATAATGGCAAAGAATATCTTCAATATTGATATGTCTTTCTTCCTTGAAGCGTAGTAAGACGTGCTCTATTTTTTGTTCAACTAGACGAGTTGTAAAGCTTTTCGGTTGGCTAAAAGACACCGTGATGGTCTTCGTTGGATAGCAGTTAGTAGTGATATTTTTTGTTTAACTCTACGAACTGTGATATATTTCGTAAGAGTGTTGCTATCCGTGATTGTCTTCGGTGGAGCGCGAGTGTGTAAATTGGTCTTCGCCAGACTTCGTAAACTATGATAGACTTCGTGAGAAGCTCTTAGCTGGTATAGTTTTCGTATGTATCTGCAGTGTGATTCTTTTCGTACGAGCCGTCGACATCATCTAACTTTGTAACGTTTTATTGAGTCTGAAGATAGCCGTATATTTAGTGCTGTCGATTCATGAAACGTAATTTTCTTAGAAATTTAACATTTGTTCCATTATTGACTAAAAATGATTTCAAAAAATCTGACGGTTTCAATAAGTAAATAAAAGAACGTATCATTCCAAAAACGTAAAAAACAGTATGATCTCAAAAATGTATAATAAAAATATTACTGTTTTTTATTTAATTTCTTTTTTAGACAACACTTTTTTCAAAAATTTATCGAGACAATACACTCCTCTACTCAGTTAGCGAAATTCATCGCCTCCTTCCCCACAACCCCCAGTTCGAATACACAACACGATTGACCTGATTGTTTTTGCATTATAAGATCTTTGCGCTGGAGATAAAGAATATCAAAAGACCCTCACAATGGGCCACTCGGATTGAAAGACTCGCTCGGAAAGCAAATTAAAAAACAAGACCCTACAACACCCCGTATACGTATAGGAGAAAGAAAAATCTCTTACACAGCCGCCAATTCCTCTTTATCTGCCTTTCTCCCACACAATCGCTCTCGCGGCCTATCTCGCACCTCCATCTCTGTGGATCGGGCATATAATACACACACGCGCTACAACTGCAGCAGTTCGCACGGGCTCGCGCGAAAATTTATGAGGAATCGAGGCAAGTGCTGCAAACGCAGGGGCAGGCGTGTCCCGGCGCGTTTTATACGTCTGCCTCCTCTTTCGCCGTATCGCGCGCACCGCGGCAGGACGGAAACCACTCCTTTTTCGCGACACCGTGCCGGCGTCCATTCATAATTTCCGAGCGCGTTTGTACGTGCCGTGCGTGAACTTACGTGCGAATACTATTCCGCGGCGCTTAATAGGCTGAAATTAACGCGACTTGGGGAGAGATAAAGAGGCAGAGGATCGCGATAGCTGATTAATGTGGAGCGCGAGGACGAGGAACCACCTATCGCTCGTGCCATCTTGAAGTTTCTCTTTGCTAATTTTTGTATTTTTTTTTTTTTTTTTTTTTTTATAGAAGAGATACGATTGTGTGAGTATATGTTTCAGCCAAGGTTTTATGAATTTACAAGAGTTCATTGAAAACACGAGTGAAATATCTTACAATGGATAAATAGCCAGAGCATACAACGCGTACTTACAACCATTGCATTTTAAAAGGGTAAGCATGCATGGATGAATTAAAAGTTGAAAAATCAAGCAAAAGCTTGACTTTGAAATTGATAATCCAATTAAATATTTGTTTTGCTCTTCTATTCTGTTACAAGTTTCGAGTTGAATTGTTATTAAATTTCGTTTTTATCAATGTGAATGGGGTAGGGGGGATAACTTTTCCTTTCAATTAAAAAGGCAATCAGAAGCTCCGCATAAATCAAACTTCAATTTTCTATGGTGCCTGCACATCGCCACTTTGGCAATCGCATAATTGTATCTCTCGGATGACGATTAAGAATCTCCCACTCGCATGGATGCGGGGAAAAAAAAAGAAAACGCGATGCCTTTATGTGAATTACAAGATTCAATTTTCGCTTCTGCAAGGCGAAACAAAGTCCGGCAAACTCGTTACGCGCGTCTGTGCCCTTTCGCTTGAAAATGTAATACCCTCGTAAAAGTCGAGGGGCTACAGTGACGCCTTTGCGACTTCCGAGGGGCTTTTTTTGCCTTTGCGGACCCGATGGGAGAGGGAAAAAAAATTGATGAATTTCAAGGAATGAAAAAAAAAAATTGTATAATCCCACCATTTCAAAAAATACCCTTTTTTCGCGTAGCCCTATGACCGTAAATCCAAAGCAATGGCTGTCCGTTCGATTAGAATCGTTCTTTCTCTCGGATTAACGCAACGCATGGAAAAAAAAAAAAAAAACTCGACCTGTCCGGCTGTCGTCTCCTTATTTCCACTCGTCGAGTGTAGGAAACTCGATACTCACTTCCTCAGCTTCGGGCGCGGCGTCTTTTTCAGTCCGGCTTTTTGTCGCCTCCCCCACCCCTTCCCTTGCTCTGGTTTTACCCCTGTTTTTTGTCCTCTACACTCGCGATTCCGATTCTGCGAGTCTTCCCATCCGCGCGAGACTCTCCCTTGGCTTTTTTGCCCCTCGACAAGGATATACACGCGTTAGTTGAACTTTCGAATGTTTCGCACGATTTTTTACCATCCATAGTACTTCCACTGATTCGCTCATGGAAATCGACTTATGACGGCTCCTACAGTGGGAACGCGATCGAATTCGTAGAGAAAATTGCACCGTCCCGTGCACAAATATTTTCAGCTAAAAAGTGCGAAAGTGATTCACCAAAGAACGATTAGCCAGAGTCATAGTAATGACAATAATAACGATAATATCCAATAATAATCGAAAGAGGGAGGGGGGAGAGAAAGAGAGGCGTCACGGAATACGATAACGCGATACATAATCACGTGTTTGCGCGTCGTGTAGCTTTTAATCGCCGGATGTGATGCCGAATCCAGTTTGTTGATCGTGTGCGTGTGTGTGTGTGTATCTGTACGTGTGTACTTATATCACAGGAGCCGTCGCCGCTGCGGCTCGTTGGCTCCGCTCTCGCCGCATAATTAAGAGCCAAAGCAAGTGGCGGACCGCGTGTGCACGCGTGCGAGTTAATATACGCTCTCTCTCTTTCGAGTGTACATGTATGTATACATTGTACGGTGGATGGACGGAAGAGAGCGTATTTAATATAAATAGGTACACGCGTGTTCACGTAACATACCGACTTTCGCTCTCGTCTTTGTACCCCGCGTGTGTATAGGCTCGAAAGACGGGCTTTTCGCCCTCAATGCTTTGTTTTGTTAAGTACTGCTGCTCGCATTACTGCCCATTTTTATATTAAACATACCGGTTTGGGTATAGGGATGGACAATCAACACTTTTACCTTCTGGTATTATCCGTTGACGTCCCTGACATGCGCATGCAGGTGTTCGCAGCGAGTTTCTTTGATTGTTGTTTGGCACGTGTGGAAGTATTCGGGCGTGTTCGGAAAGTGTCTTGAAACCGGTAAGTTATGGGTCACGTGTAGATTTTTCGACGCATGGACGGTAAACATTGTACATGTAAATGAAAAATCAAAATAATTGAACATCAAAAGAATTGCAACAGTGATTAACCACTCGAAATTACGATGATGACTCTATTTTAGGTTTTGCAGTATCGCTTTTACCTCCAGTTTTACAATAAATTTTCTCCTTGTAAATTTTAAGTTTGAGATAATCGCCACGTGTTTATCATTTTGAGTGACTAACTACTGAAATGGATCGTCATGATATAGTTACTGCGGCTTCATTTTGAGGCGAGTGGAGATCTCTCCGTGAAACACACCAAAAGTGAGGAAAAACGATGTCATGAGGCGATAAGTTTGTCGTTTGGTAAACAGGAAAGAATAAATTAATGTGCTGACGGCTCGAAGGATGGATATGGATGATATTTATCGATCAATAACTAACTTATCGCAGTCATCGTTGCCTGCCAAGAGTTATTGAGTTTCATTTTTTCCAAGGTTAGTTCAAGCCGAAACGTTTCATTGAGAAACGATAAGAGTACACAAATATCAATAAAATGCAATATTTGTACAGATACAGTGAATGCGCGCCGATAGTTGCATCATACTTTCTCTAAATCTTTTTAATGTTGTCACAACTTACTAAGTACCTATAGCCAAGAATGATAATTTAGAGGCCCTGGTGGTGAATGGAGTGACGAGCTTCGCGAGTTCTCTGTGAATCCGGTTATTCTCGAAACTATCTAATATTAGAGACTCGTATGGCTTCACAGTTATTGGGAGCTATCTCTGGACTGCTGGAAGTTCGCAAGAACTTTGTATTTAATAAACCTTTGGTGCTATCGCCTCTGACTACAGAGGCGAGCACAACATAACCTACAATGCTCCCAACCGAAAACAACCCTCAATCGTACAGCGCTGCTACCCAATACTCACGATACCCAACCAGAGACCAGGCGATCGTGGTAGACGCGGTCGACGGATATCCCATCAAAGATCATGCTCTAGCAATCGCCGAATTAATCAACCCTACGGATGTGCTTGGTTTCTCTCGAATTGCCCAAGGAAGAGTATGTTTCTACCTCACCAGCAAAGATTTGGTAAACGAACTGACTTCAAAAGAAGCCAAGCTGACTGTAGGCAATTCTATTTTACCGATAAGGCCTCTCAATTCAAGATCTGTCAGGGTTATCATCTCTAATGTGCAACTGTGCGTTCCCAACTCAGTTATTGAGAAGGAACTTGAAAGATTAAATATTAAAACAGTGTCTAATGTTCAACATGTTAAATCAGGTATAAATTTACCGGGATTTACACACCGGGTCAGCTTTAGGAGGCAAGTATTTGTCCATCCTGACTCTGAGAATAACATACCCTCAAGCATCCAGATCTCTCATGATGGCATAACTTACAACATAATTATATTTGTCATCGTCCAAAATGACATGTGTGCTGTGTTCCCAAGAGGGACATCTGGCAAAATATTGCAAAGAAGGAGCTACCCTAAATCAGAACATAGATAACCCCATTGGTCTCACAGCCTTAGCCAACTCTCAGGAACTGTTGAATGGTGGTACTAACATCAATCCGGAGCTACCATCTATCACCAACTTGAAAAAAGCTGTCCCAATGGAAGGTTTACCCCCAACTGGGGAAGAAAAAATCACCCCAACTTCAAGGATCACCTCAAGCCTACCACCTCCAAATCCTCAAACCCAATGGAAAGCTTAAAAGGACAACCTAGATCTAAATTTTACTGCCCTGCCAATAAAATTCAACAAAAGGCCACCACCAGCTAACTCCAGTCACTCAGAAGAAGACAGAAATAAGCCACCAAAAAAAAAGAGCGCAAAGGATGGTAGTCCCTTGAAACTTAAGACTGACCCACCAAGAACTAATCCTGACATTGAGGAAATATGTGCTCAGCTCTTACCAGCCAAGGACCTAATCAACAGTGAGGAAAATAACTGCGAATTGAACTTCGACAAGTTATCACATCTACTGCTGGATCTCTACGGAAAACCTATGACCCAATCAGCTGTAATAGCCCAAAAATACACCAAGGATTTGGGCTCATTAAGTATCCTTTTAAGCAAGATGAACCAACTTATCGAAAGCCGTAACTTAAAAGTGCGCATAAACAAAAATGTAAAACAGCTCTGCTCAGATAGCGTATTAGACTCGGATGGCAGCCAGAGTGACTGCTCTTACGCTGGCAGCAAGTCCTGGCTCCATACCTAGCTAGTCAAGCTTAAGGTGGCTCCAGCGCCTAGTGCCGTATCAAAATGGGGAGACTAAAAATTAATNGGCTGAATCGAAGATAATCTCCATTGAAGAGTGAACCAGGTTCCTATGCTACTGCTACCTTGCTAAACTTCTTAGTAACTACAATGCAGAAACCACTAACTTAATCTTACAATTTTATAGCCTTATAAAAAAAAATGTTAAAACAAAAAGACTATTCTGTCAATGCATGGTTTTCATTCTTGACTCAGATATTGCTTTATTCTCTAATAAAAATTACAATATTTACTGTAATGATTTTTCTACTATCTATAGCAACATCTCCATCGACTCTGATTTAGGCCCAGTGTTAAAAATATCTCTAACACCCAATCAAATCTTACGAGAATTCTCTGATCAAAACAACTGCTTGTCTATCTTCACCGATGGCAGCAAATTCAAGGATGCTCCATGCGTTGGGCTTGCCTGCTACTGTCCACAAACCAACTTTCAGAGCGCCAAAAGCCTCAATAAGTATTCATCCATTTTTACAGCTGAATGTGCTGCCATCGTTAAAGCCCTTAATTACATACTGACATTTAATAACACGAACTTCCTAATGTTCAGTGACTCCCTTAGTGCACTAAAGAGCCTCTGCTCCCTGAAAATCAAAATAAGCATAAATCGGCTAATCCTTGATATAAAAAATAAATATTATCAATACCTAAGTAATAATCTGTTAATCTAGATATAATTATATGTGTAGAGTCCTAGCTTAAACCAGAGCTTGACCTCAACATCGTGGGATTTGTTACATTCAGAAAAGATCGCCTTTACGCACCAGGGGGAGGCATAGTTGTTTACATAAAGAAAAACCTCGCATTTAAAGAAATTAGTACAAACTCTCCCGAAGAATCTGTAGAAATGTGTGGACTGCGCTTAAATAATATACAACCAAATCTTGACCTTATTATTTGTTACAGAGCCCCAGACTTTACTCTCTCTTCAAGGGAATGGAACGAAATAGTGCAGAACGTTCATGCTAATCATAACACAATATTTATGGGTGACTTTAATGCCCACAACCTGTCTTGGAATTGCAAATCCACTGACACCAATGGTACTAATTTAGAAAATGCCTACAAAGATAAAAAACTGTTTCTACACAATTTCGATTCCACTACGTACATCAATGTGCACACAAACTACAAAAGCAACATTGATATAATCTTCTCCACGGACAGCGTCAAAGATTGCGTCAGTACAAAAGTATGTGATGAAACGTATCGTTCTGACCACTTCCCAGTTTTTGTAAACGTATTAATCAACAAGTTCTCTTATCACAACAAATCGTTCAAGCTGAATTCCACACGAACTGACTGGAACAGGGTTAATGAGTTTCTGGATAACAACTATCAAAGCTTTCTTTCCGAGGATTATGATAATTTAACCCCTACCCTTAAATTAAACCATCTTATTGAAATTATTACTGAGGCCATTAACATCGGCACACCATCCAAAAAACCTATAACAAAACGAAAACACATTAACCCTGTTCCTTGGTGGGATGGGGACTGTGACCGCGCAAAGAGATTAAAACGAGCTGCGTACAAAAAATATCAGTTCACGCTAGAACTTACTGATTTAATTTCATATAAGAAAAGCTGTGCCGAATTCAAAAAATTACTGATATTAAAAAGAAAAAGCAGCTTTATAAATTTTTCAGAAAATCTAAATTTTCGCACAAACCCCTCGTACGTTTGGAAACGATGTAAGATCCTTAAAAGTCGATAGGTGGATGTAAAATCGTACCACAATAACGAGAATTTGCAACCCAAACATCATCAAGCCGCCACTGACAAATTGTGTCCCCCCTGGGTACAAACAAACCCCGAGGATTTCCCTTTGTGTCCACCCAACGAGTTTTTTGACTGCCCCTATTCATTCTCAGAGTTTAATATAGCCCTAAATGAGAAAAAAAGTACTTCTGCTCCTGGGATAGACGGTATAAATTTTGATGTCATCAAAAGGCTTCCAGTAAAAATTAAACTGCTACTATTAGACATTTACAACGAGATGTTTTCCTAAAGCTCATTTCCACACTCATGGAAAGAAATATTCGTTTTATTTATTAAAAAAACCGACGGTCTCAACCTCAGACCAATCTCTCTTTCTTCCTGCATGTGCAAACTGTTTGAGTCCATGATTAAAAACCGCCTTCAGTGGTGGGCTGAAACCAATCTTCTGATCCCCCACAGCCAACATGGCTTCCAAAAGGGCAATTCTTGTACAGACAATCTGTTGAACTTTACCATGTTCACCCAATCAGCATTTCAAGAGAACAAAGATGTTTATGCGGTCTTTGTAGATGTCGAAGGTACCTTTGACAATGTGAACATTGACATATTGATGCAAAGGTTGGCTGTCCTGGGCTGCTCTCTCAAGCTATTAAAATTCATAAAATTCATCACTCATGAACGACATATTTTCACTGAAAAGAACCTTGAAACCTACAGGGCTATATACAAGGGGGTGCCGCAAGGAGCCGTTTTAAGCCCTATACTTTACTCTCTGTACACCATTTCAATTACTCAAAATCTACCTGACTCGGTATTTGTCTCCCTATTTGCAGACGACCTAGCTATAGCCATCAAATCTGACCCACACAATAACAACCTTGCGGTCTTAGAAAATGCAGTCCACACCATTGATGACAATCTCTCCACTATTGGTTTGAATGTATCTTCTCCAAAATCTAAATTCCTCCATCTAAACAAGAAAAAAACGGCTCCAGGCAATAAAGTCATTATCATCAGAGATCAGCCCTTGGCATCCACTAAAGACGTTAAATTTTTAGGCATCATTTTTGACTATCAGCTCTCTTTTGTAGCACACGCAAACTACATACACAAAAAATGTATGACGAACATGAACATCATCAGATTCTTACGTGGAACCTGGTGGGGTGCCCATCCAAGCACCCTCACCATCTTTTACAAAAGCTTTATCCAGTCACTCATCGACTACGCATGCTTCGTATACTACCCCACCAACTCCAAGATAAAAGTCAAACTAGAAAAAATTCAGTACGAAGCTATTAGATATGCACTAGGTTTTCGTAAGAGTACTCCCACCAACATCTTACTGGCTGAATCGAAGCTAATCTCCATTGAAGAGCAAACCAGGTTCCTATGCTACTGCTACCTTGCTAAACTTCTCAGTAACTACAATGCAGAAACCACTTACTTAATCTTACAATTTTATGGCCTTATAAAAAAAAATGTTAAAATAAAAAGACTATTCTGTCAATGCATTGTTTCCATTCTTGACTCAGATTTACTTTATTCTCTAATAAAAATTAAAATATTTACTGTAATGATTTTTCTACTATCTATAAAAACATCTCCATCGACTCTGATTTAGGCCCAGTGTTAAAAATATCTCTAACACCCAATCAAATCTTACGAGAATTCTCTGATCAAAACAACTGCTTGTCTATCTTCACCGATGGCAGCAAATTCAAGGATGCTCCATGCGTTGGGCTTGCCTGCTACTGTCTACAAACCAACTTTCAGTGTGCCAAAAGCCTCAATAAGTATTCATCCATTTTTACAGCTGAATGTGCTGCCATCGTTGAAGCCCTAAATTACATACTGACATTTAATAACACGAATTTTCTAATATTCAGTGACTCCCTCAGTGCACTAAAGAGCCTCAGCTCCCTGAAAATCAAAATAAACATAAATCGGCTAATCCTTGATATAAAAAATTAATATTGTCAATACCTAAGTAACAATCCCAACAACTATATAAAATTCATTTGGATCCCATCCCATATAGGTCTGGAGGGAAACGATCATGCTGATTTGTTGGCAAAAACTGCTACTTTAAGTGCAGTACCCGATGATCCCCAAATAGTGTTTTCTGACTTATATGAAAAATTTAGAAATGATGCTTTTAACAGCTCCTCCAATAAAAACAAAAGAGATGGTCTTTACAAGGGTACAAACTACTTCAGTATCTTTCACAGAGAAAAAAAGTACCCGTGGTTTCACAATAAAAATCTCTCTCGCACGGTCATAGTCAACATCAACCGCATGCGATCTAATCACCACAGCTTGGCGGAATCTCTATTCCGCAAAAACATCATAAATAGTCCAATGTGTAAATGTGGTCTCAGTGCGGAGGACCTAAACCATGTACTGTGGAACTGCGAATTATATAGTGTTCAAAGAAGCCATCTATGTAAAGAACTAATGAAAATCGGAATATTCCCTCCTTACAACGTAGAAAGCCTCATTGCTTATCCCAATATAACCGCCTGTGTATCTGTTTGCGCATTTTTCAAACAATGTAATTTAATGATTTAACTATTCCTTGCCTTAATATTATGTTATTATTGTAACGAGCGCAAGTTGTGCGTATGGTGCACCGTGAGTAGTGAGCACCAATTTACTCATTCGCACCTGCAATTCAGTAATTCGTACTACTACAGCTATTGGCTTTTATACATATTTACATACTTGCGCAACGTGGAAAACAATTTCTTTGTATATTACATCATACTATTAGTGTATAAGTTCACTTTGTATCCGATGGAAGTAAAACGATAAACCACACATGTATCTTCATTATATATAATCTCAATAAAGTAAGTGTAAATACCTCACGAGAGGTGAACACACTATAATATAAAAAAAAAAAAAAAAACCTATAGCCAAAAAGTTGTGGAAAAAACGATTCGACTCCCTAACTTCTACAATTGGCCAATTTGACACTTGTCAAGGTTTTGCATTTGCTGGTGATTACGGTGGCGATCAGCGGTCCTTTACTGTGCTAGAACGGTAATCTGGTACTGTTCTTTTTATTTTTACTTTACGTACAATAAAAATTACTGTCCAGCAATTAAATGGTAAAAATTAGTTGGCCAAAGTAAAAACTTCCTAGACGCCGGAATGACACCAGATTACCATTCCAGCACAGTAATTTTTTTTTTCTCTCTCAGTGTACTATTGTACGGTTCAAAAAAAAAAAAACCTTTTAACGTTTATACGCAAAGATTAGTTTACTTTCTGGCCTAAGTATCCGTAACATTTAGTTAGGTGCGTTGTACGAGCTATTTTTGTAAAAAACTTCTCATCCGGGATAAATGATGCAATGATGATTCAAGCAGAGACAAACATTGAAATGAAAGATAAAAATTGAATCAACGTTTTGCCATAATGCATTACTTCAAGCAATTTCATGTTATCACTTGATTTCATGCTCTCACTTTTTATTTCAAAACTACACGTTACCTGATAATGACTAGTTTTTAAATGAAAAATATTTTAGTAAATGGATCTTTTGTGAGCTCATTTATTTATCAAACACGGCGTGACCTCCGTATTCCAAAACGCTATCCTCAGATTGGAAAACGATGGGTTACTCGTATCCGATAATTTGTATGCTCGTTACCTGTAAAAAAATTTTTGTTTGCTTCAATAGGATTTACTTTATTATCAAATGGGTCACAACTAACTTCATTGATCCCGTTGAAAAATTGCGTCATCCAAAATAAAAATGCTTTCTGAGGACTACCACAACATATGCTTCCAGAAGTATTAAAGACACACGTACGACCAACTATCCTGACATCACTGTAAGAAAAAGAGAAACGTCGCAGGGCTACTAAATAAAACAAAATAAGCTTTCATTTTCTCGACGACGATAAGCGAGGACTGTTTTTCTTGTTAGTATACCATCCCGCAGTATTTACCAAGTGTCATCTCTCGTCGATAGATGCGAGCTGCGGTGCAGGTACGATACAAACAACGAACGATGTGGTGAATGCACTTGAGTACAGACATCGCCGCTTTAAGTTTTTTTTCTGCTATAGTAAGTACATTTACATCGCGTAGCCGAGAAAACGGTGTCGTTGACTCTTGCGTTGCCGCGTTGTCTGCGCGTATCACTACCAAAGCGAAAGTGTAAACAGTCCCGGCGATCTAGCCTCGATTAGACTTTTTGCTCGTATGAAGGAGCAAAAAAAACCCCCACGTGTGTTGTGCGCACGTGTTTTTGTGCGATGACATCTGGTAAAACTAGATCCACTCGCACGGGCGGTCGCGACAGGTGGGAGGAGGAGACGGAAAAATCGAGCAAGGATTCACGTACACGCAGGTATATGAGCGCTACCTCGTGTTAGCGCTAAGCCTATCAGCGCCTATTTGCTGGCCCATGTGGTTTTACTCAACAGCGTTTCTGTGCCACGTACATACATATGTGCATGATAGGCACTTGTAAAAGATGTCACGCATGTTCGATTCAGGTGTAGTTTATTTTTGCCGTCGCCGAGGAGTGCAATAGTTTGATGATCGATCATCGATGGCGGATTTCTTCGAGAAAAATTGTTTGGGGAAAGGGTATGATGCATCGGCGAGTGTGTTGTGTCGAATTGATCGATTAAACATAGCTTTTGAGAAAATGGATACACATTCGTCATTTTTTGCTCTATTTTTTACATGTGGAGCTTTGTTGAACCAACTACGTTGAGTAAGATTATTTCGTCGTGTGTGTACGTATTTTTTGGACAAAGTGGCTTATGAAATTAAATAATCCTGACTAACACTTTAAAAGTTTTTTTTTCTCATTGTTTTTTAGGTAGCCGTGTGAGAAACAGTTAAAAACAAGTGGCTACATTTATGCAAAACACTACGATTTGGCATAACTATACATGTAACAAGCACCGGAGAAAAAAATGTAATTTACGTAAATGGACGACATTCAATTACTTTTGTTTGACGTATCCTCTTTAGGACTTTGGTAACCAAAGGTTTATTGGAAACTTTGTGACTTTTTGAAAGATTTCTATGATTCCTCCGCCATTTCTTTCAACGGTCGATCGTGACATATCTGTACTAAAAGCTTAACTGCTGTATAGGTACATACACCTGATTGCAAATTGGAGAAGACCTTATAGTCTTACCATGTCAATTAAATTAAATAACGTACACCACCGCTATGATTATATATCCTGTACAGCAATAAAGTTTTTAGTGAGAAAGTAGAGGTACGTAGCTGCATCAGCGAATATTTTTATCATGAAGACTAGCGTTGTGGTAAAATTTGCCAAATGATATCACCTACTAAGTGGATGCATCGTAGTGCTTGGGCCACTCAGGACTGAAATTATCGTGTTTGTAGTTCCACGACAAATATTTCGATAAATATTTTGTTTTTTCTATCCGTGGGTGTTGCATAAAATAATTGGGTGCTTTCAAACGATTTTATTTCGACCATCTTAGAACTATTTACGTTTTTTAAAGTATAAAGATAATTTTGTGGATAAAAATGTGCAACTTAATAGTGAATTTTCATGAGATCTACGAATTCATTACTAAAAATTATTTTATTCTAAAATTTTAGTTTTTTTCTGTTGCAGGCAAAAAACAATTTTTTCAATGTTTTAATACATATTTTGTATTATAGAGCAGCTACATTGCATCACAGAGTACATTAAGTAATATACATAAGTTTTATTTTGACGAGACCTGCAGATTAGTCTTTCAACTTACACCTGTAAAATAAAACTATGGGTTAAAAGTTATAGCCAAAAAATTTATTTTTTGTTTTCTTACGATACCTACACTGTGATTGTAATGTTAGAGTTTTTTCCCTTTGGTAAAACGTGTTGGTTTCAATCAGTCTAGGTGTAATCGGATAACAATTACTAAAGTTAATGTAAAAACTTAATTACCTACGCACATCCATTCATACTTACACCACGAGATGTACCCCGAACATTCTCGTATCTGGTTCAAATTAATTTGTTTTAAATGTGAAGTAGACGTTTTATAGATAGTTACACTTTATGCTCGGATTGAAATATGTTACTCCCATACATTGGTTGTGCCTAAAAAAGGACGTAAAATCTGCAATTTGTGTACATTTCACTTTTCATATCCATTCAACTTGACTATTTATTTTAATTTTGGTACTACTTTTTCAAATTAAATCAAAAAAATTTATGTGTCTTGAAATCAAGAAGTCAATTAATAAGTTAACCAGTAAAAATTGAAATCACATTTCAAATACTAAAAGTTACTGGTAAAACGAAATTCACTTCCTGAGATGCTATCGAGAAATAAAATATGGACTCTGAGATTGGACTGATAAGACACGAATACTGTACACACACGCGCGAGCGCAAATTTGCTTTTTATTGATACGAAGCGAGCGAAGCTCTACGGAAGAGCAGTAAAATTTTGTTCAATAGAGTGAAACGTAACTAGAAGGGAGAAACGAACGTCAGCCGTTTGAGAAAAGAAAATCAAGTCCTAGAACGAAGTGCAACATGAAATTACATGATTTACATGGGACGCAATAGGGATTGGACTGTAATTTCAGTGAAATTTAAATCTCAAATCACGACTGTCGTCTAAGCCATAAATACACTGAAATTTTATTCTAATACTATACTGTTTCGATTTCAATTTTATTCGAATACTACGTTGAGAGAAAGGTTAAAAAATGTGAATCGAAATGATCTAAAAAATGTTTAAGTAACACTTGTTAATACGATTTCGTAGCTCCGATCAATTTCTTCTCAGGTCACTTTAATTTCTATCTCAAATTACGCGTATTAATTAAATTGAAGGAAAACTTTTTTAAATTAAATGTGTGAGTAATTGCGAGTATGAAACTTATTTCTAAACAATAAGAATGATTTCTTAATTGACATTTAAAATGACATACGATTTGATCGTGATTTAAATCATTTAAATCACGTGAACCGCCTATACATATCGATCGGTTGTTCAGACGAATCCTCTCGTGTTTTGCAAACAAAACAACTGTACTGACACTTCTAATTTAGTTGTTGTTACTATTTTTCGTGAGTAAATGTTTATCATAACAACATAAACTTTTATTTTAGATTTCGGAAAATCAACAAAAATAAGCGTTTAAATGAACTGAAATTTCAGTTAGAAATTCCGAGTAAAAATAATAATAATATTCATGTAGTCAAAGCAACTTGTTCATGCCCGTTTCTGCCATTTCGGCTAGTAAGCAAATATTGGGGGGGGGGGAAAGGTATAAAATATGCGTGTAAATGTGTAGCAGCGCGAACGTGCCGTAGAATCAATTAAAAGCACGTATTATATACGCACATGGCACATCGAACGAGCGAGAGAAAAGCGAAGCGCTTCACGAGCAGTAAGAGAGAAAAAGAATAAGCTTCCGGCGTGCATCAACGACGATGGGTACAACCTCACGCGCGACGATCAAAAAATCGTTGCCGACCGTATAGGCCATGTTGGTGCGTTATACACGCGCCCACGCGAGGATTAATTTCGCGGCAGCAATCGCGCAAACAATAATTCAAAACAGATAGACGCAAAGAAAACCTGCGGTCGCGGCTACTGGGCGCTCTCGTGCGTGTGTATGTTGCCTTTTCATTTCGCAGAGGCTATTAGTTTTATCGACGAGGCGCGGCTTTGTTCTTCGAGCAATGTATACATTTATCGCGTATACGGAAAATCGCGGGGGATTTTGTATTGTTTTACCGGCGGTGGGAAAAAATGATTACTCCTGGCGTATTCAATGCGCGGGGGCTTTGTATATTTTACGTTTTCGAAGTTTCGCGTCGTTGTTTGTTTTCGATGGCGTGTACAATAACTCCAAGACTCCTCAATTTATGTTTTGAACAAAACCCTGCTGTTTTCAATCGCGGATAAAACATCAGAGTATAGGGTTTTCGTCGAAATTCATTGTTGCATAGTTGCGCCGATTTGGGTGACCTCGTTTTTTTGATGAATAAAAGTCGAATTTAAGCGAGTCATTTACTGAGAAATTAATGAGATTCAACTTGAAGGATCAGATAGATTGAGTATTCATGGCTGACATGCAGAGTTATTCAAATTATTGGTTATATGCAGTAATCTCAAACCACCTTACCTGCATCTTGATGGGAAAAAACCGAGAAAAAACAGTAGTGTGGTATGACATGAGTCCATCTGGCCTCTCATAGGCCGAAAACTTTATTAATTTTTTTTATTTAACTTTAACGCATTTTTGACACCAAATAAATGAGAAAAGAAATTGAAGAAAAAAAACGTACTTGTTCTTAAACTGATAGGTCACACATTTTTCATTGATTTTGCTGTTGGAAATTGATATCTGAGCGGTTAAAAAAAACAGTAATATTTATTTACACAAGTTAAAAAGAAAAAAAAAATCTAAATGACCCTAGTAGTCAAAAAGTACTATCTAAAGTTATTTTACCATACAAAGTACTGATTACCAGAATACTCGTTGCCGCAGATCAATTTGCAATGTTTTGCTGTCATTTTTTACGTGTGGCCTTATATAGGCATACGTTTTTGTCAATAGTTGAGACGTTTTTCAATTTTTATTTAATTAAGTATTGTAAAAAAGATCATCAGTTTAAGATATAATTTAAAAAATAGTTCCTTCTACCTTTAATTTTTTTAAAGATGAAAATAGCCGTACTATTATTAAATTGATCTTTCTTCTTTATCTTAACTTGAAAGAAATTTTCAGAATTTACTTTAACTTTTACTGAAGTTATCGAAAATTTAAAATAAAATGACCATGTAACATATTACTCGATAAAATGATAACTTCAAAGTTACATTTTCACTGCTTACATTCATTATGAGTTGGACAAGAAGGACACTTCACACCTCGCTTCACACTTATTTACGTCTCAATCCCGTCACAGTTGGGGAAGATCTATCAACTACTTCTGCTTTGACCTTCGATGTTATAAAATTTTGGTTATATTCCTTATATGTTTATCATCATACTTTGGCAATTGAGGTATCGAGATTGTTACTTAACCGTTTGGATGTACTTTTACGCAACTTTAATATTCGTGTTGTCACTCTTATCATTTTTGCAATCACTTATCAACGTATTAAGCTGATAATAACATCTAATTTACAATGTATGACGTACCGAGTCCTTAGAAGCTCTTTAATCCAATTCGTATAAGCACTTTTTCAGCAAATGATGTTAACACACTTGAAAAAAAGCGAAAGCACGTAACATCGGATCCAAATCTCTAATTTTACACTGTTAGAAAAAAATAATAGTTACTGTGCTAGAATGGTAATTTGGTACTGTTCGGTCGTGTAGGGACTTTTTACCATTGGAACAATAATTTTTAGTGTTTCGAAGAGTAATTTTTGTTGTTAGTATAGTGATTTTTACTGTTTGTACAATAGAAATTACTGTCCAGCAATGAAATGGTAAAAATTAGGTTGGCCAAAGTAAAAAGTCCCTGGACGGCGTAATGACACCAAATTACCATTCTGTAGCACAGTAATTTTTCTCTCTCTCAGTGTACCGAATTAAGTATGTACGCTTTGGCCTGATAACGAACAAAACTTGGTAAACCAACTTCAGGTCACCCTAACATCTCATAGACCTGATTTTACGACAAATCTTTGCGCAAAGCCACTTTAAAAATCGACATTTTGAATCTCAAACCTCGACAATGCACATACGTATGTGCTACGCAGCCCGGCTTTGCCTTCATTAACCACAAGGGATAACATTACGCGAAGGGTCAATAACGAAGGGCTTTATTGAAATCCAGAGCGCGTGTATATGTATAAGCTACCTCGTTGTGGGGCAGATTCGATCTTGATGTTGTACACGTGTACGTGTATGTATATTAAATTGGATCTGAGCCAGGAATGGGAGGGCGAGTCTTATTAGCTGGTGGCTAATGCGATTTGATATTCAAACTGGATTATACCCGCCCTGGAATATATAATTGATAATGGAAAACCGGAGCAAAGGGCCCAGAGTCCGTGTAACTGGAAAATCCGTTTTGGACGAGACGAGACTCGCGTTTGTTTTTATTTGCATTGATTCTTTGCTTATGGCTAATATCTCCCTTCCCTACCTTATAGTTCGCCGAAACAAAGGAATATTGCATTTACTCCATTTCTGTTCGTTTCGGCAAACAAAGGCACACGTCCACTCTACTGATTTTTTTCAATCGAACGATTTTTTCTCGTAATCTTCGAGGATGGGCATATGGTACGCAGGTACGATTATTTTCGGTAACGCCATTTTTTGATTGGAACCAAGCTTTTCAGGGCCCGTGAAATCAACCACCTGACAACGAAGAAGATGATCATCTTGGCTGCAGATGAAGGCCTTGTGCAGATAGGTAGTGCAATAATTATAATCTGAAACAGTTTGGAAAAGAGGAAAATCTTATTTTTCAAGCTCATCTCTGCTGGTTACATTTCCAGTAGCTGCTCTTGCACACATTGTCTCTTTTTAATAAAATCACATACGAAAGTCTGAAATAAAATTAAATTATTGAAATCAACTTATTGTGCGCAAATTGAAGTTAAATGAAATAATTTAAAATCATGTGTGTAATATACATCGATTAATTATAAAAAATACATTTTAAAAAGTTTCATTACTTTTATGTGTAGCGTCAACTTTTCAAATAATCATAGTGCTTTCCAATGTCAGTCAATAGTAATGAGGTATTGTGGATCAGGATTTAAAAAATGTAACTTTATTGGCTAAAATTTACAAGATATATATTTTGTAATCTTGTTGAATATAAGAGTATATAATTTTTTCTAAAATTAAATGCAGAAATTGTATTTTTTAATAAATTTTTTTATCAAAATCGATTCATAAGTAATTTACGTAGACTTTTTAATTTTCGTCAAATTTTGCATATGAATTACTAACAATTATGTAAACTTCCTTAGCTATTTTATTAATTACCTAAAATACTGCCAAGAACTCTAATATTTTCACGTCAATTAGTCCGATAGAAAAGAATTATAGCAGAAATCCGTTTTTTTTTTTTTTTTATCTTGAATGTTGAAAAAAATAGTGTGCCGATACCTGAATCGCGTATTCAGGATTTAATTCTTATTCTTTAAGGTCTATACAAGATAAAATATATTTTTTGGAGTGTACCTTCATAAAAAATCTCGGCTGATTTTAGCCCCTCGAAAAGTGAAAAATGAGAGGAGATTTTCTCATGAATTGGCTGTAATCCAACTGTAACAGCAGCATGTTCTCTTAACAAAGATATGAATATTATGACGAAAAATTATTTATCTTTCAGATTTTCTCTAGTGAAATGTAGTTTATTGTGAAAAAAATCGAGATACTTGCGTTAGAAGTGGCTGCAAGTCCCAATAGTAAATGCACGTAAAAAAACGCATTGCTGTCTTCTACTTGATAATTTCGACCATTAGCTTCAGACACATTCGATTTCGATCAATTAGACCGATATTTTTAGAACAGGTATTAGCAGGTCACAGGAGCCATCTTTAAGGTGGTCCGAGCGTAAAACGTTTGTGAACAGAATTGAATGAAACTTTCAGTAAATGTTCGTGATTGCACGATGAACACTACCTCGAAATTTCAGACCACGTTCACGAGAAAAAGGACGAGATGAATATTGTTGCAAATTAAACATTTAACGTGTCCTCTTATGGCGGATTAATATTTTTTCACCAGAAGTTGCGGTATTTCTAGTTATTTAGTGAACAGATGTAAACAAAAAACTACTGAGTTATAGTTGAAGTAACCAAGTTTGTTATAAAATTTTTGTTTACGCACCTTCACGAACAAAATAAATATTTCTATCAAAAGAAGTGTCAAAATCAGTCAATTCAGGTTATGTATATGCAACACCACAATGAACGTGCGTTTCTGCAGCACCGCACAAAATTCAAAATTTTTACATTAATAAATCTGTTTAAATTATACTTTTTCATGAAAACAATGCCAAANGATTCGCGGCGTATGCCGTGTGCATGGTGCTCGCGTGCTTTTCAGACGTGCTAGAGTGAGTGATGATTGCGGGTGATTAGGTGAGATTTTCCCTATTTGTTGGCGGTTGTACTCGAGGCGAACTTGGGTTAGGGATAGATGTTTCGTTGGATCTTGATTTCTTCGTTGTTACGACGCCTTGGGAGTAGGTATTGCGGACAGCATCGTTGGTGAGTGGAATTTTCTTGATGGTTGGAAGTAATTTTAAATCATTGATCACGACACATTTAAAAATTTGTTGCTTCATCGTAGAGGAAGCTTTGTAATGGACGAAATATGACTTATAAAATTACATAATATAAATGTGTTTCCAAAAGTTAAGAATCAAAATATAGAACTCTGGCAAAGGTGTCTCTCTCTTTGTGAGCCTGTGTGCATGTGTGTTATAATAATTACATCAAAAATTTTCATTAAAAAAAGTTAATTCAACCTACATTAAATTTGATAGTAAAAAGTTTTAAGACAAGCATACATGAAATTTGCGTGCACCGTTATATGATTCAGATCATCAGAGAAATAATTGAAATCTTACAAACACCAAACATCGAGCCAAGTTATAATGGGCTGTAAAATACAGAGTATAGAATTCTTTTTTTTCTTTTTTCTTTTAAATTGAGGTCCAGTAAACGTGGGATTTGTTGAATTTGTTTCGAATCTAAAGCCGCAGTGGCTGTAGTAATTTTCTTAATTATTCAACTACTGTACCATATTTTGAACCATATTTTTTTTCCAGTCAACTCGACTGACTTTTTACTTTTGTGTAACTTCGTATTTTTATGTATGTGCTATAAACACACAAAACCGCTGTTTCATCACAGAGACCGTCCACCCAGGCTCGGGCCGATACCCATACTTTCCCGTAAAACCCACCACATATATAACGTTGCTAGTCACGCGGCGCCTATCTCCATTCACCCCCTCTCCGTCCCCCTCGATCGCTGGCTCACACGCGCTGTCCTTTGCATCTTCATCGTCGCCGTCGTCGTCTTTATCTCCACCCGCCGCGCCACCTCGTCAGCGCACTTACCTATACTTGTATCGCGTACCGCTAGCTCCAACATGAACGTTTGACGCGCGATTAGGCCCCACTCGCCCAGAGTGAGAAATCGGGGTATCTGTATATATATGTACGAGAGGCATGTGGGCCCAGTGCCGATGCTACCTATAGGTATGTATGGTATACATACCCTGTGCAACACCGATGAGGGGGCACAAATAGAGAGAAGATGGTAATGGCGCTATGAAAATCGCGCCCAACAGTAGGGTTTTACTGTCGTTTGTTGATGCTCACGAGCGCCATTGCTGCATTGCATGTATGTCCATGAATGTATGTATGTATGTATGTATATGTACAAGCGCGAGTCGCGGATCGCGAAATATATTGCTCGGCAATAAAATTTTACACGCCCGGCAATCTCTTCCTACCACACCTACTGCACTCCTACTCCCTCGCCTACTCCCATACTATTAAGCTGTACTTGTTCTTATATTTATGGTCCTTTGACTGTTTTTTTTCCGAATATTATCTCGGCTCGGGTTGAAATATCGCGAGGCTGTCGATTTAACGCGGCCATCAAAAGTGTAGAACATTTTTTTTTTTTTTTTTCCTTCATTTTTACGACTCGGTCGTTGTTGCGCTCGTAGTAACTGTCTGGCGAGGAAGTCACACTATCGATCGCGTTCACATTTCTGTTGCCTACTGTGAGGAATTTATTTTTATTTTTTTATCAAAGGCAAACTACCTAAATCGCACGGTTCCTCTGTGCATCCGAAAGTCGATGCACAAAAGGTCAATGTTTTTCAGCTGAACGGCTCGTATGGTGATATCATATGTTACAAGGATCTGTCAACAAATGTGAACGCGCTATACTCCCGTTAAGGAAGATGAAGCGGTACAGTCAGCCTCAAAAGTTGATTTAAATTAAAAATTAATGTTTTTATCATTATTCTTGATGAATCATGCGGAGCTATTCAATATTGTTCAGCAGAAAATTACTAACAGGCGAGAAAATAAAAAATGAATACTTCAAAATTTAATTTATGCCCAATTTTTTGTTTTTCGTCTGCCGTATATAGATACAACAATGGCAATTTGTTCCAAATTTTAATTGAAGTATTTCTCAAACCGTGACGGCGGGCTTCTTGAAATTTGGATTTATAATTCGAATTGTTATTTACAATAAAATACGAGTTTTTCGAAAGATTTGTAAAAATATTCTCCAAGTTATTGATGCAAATGTGAGTTTCGCGACGACTTTCTCATAAGAGCCTGTTATGTATATAAGGTCCTAAGTTTGCTATTTTTTTTCTCAAAAACTGTGACGCTACGGTTCCTCAAATTTTCATATGTTGTTAACGTAACGAAAACAAACACATTATAATTTTTTGAAGACTGTCGTAAGAAATTTGTTTTTTGCTTCAAGCCCCTAAAATCTAAAAGAGTGAGGATTCCAATTATCAAAATTGGTGAAATTCACTGATGTTTTCAATGAAAATTCGCTACCGTAAAGACTGAAACCAAACTTTTTACAATTTTCTGACAAATGAATGTCTCTGTGCCCAACTTAAATCCTCAGAGAAAAAATAAAAATGCAGATCAATTTTCAAACAAAGTCAACAGAGACAAAGTACAAAGTGTTCCCAGTGGATCGACTTATCTTTCCCTCGGTAAGCTACTAGCGGCCATTAGCCGTTGAACTGTCCCCTCCGTGATTTACAAATTGCACATCCGCCACGGAGATGTACCATCAGCAGCGGTCCCAGTAACGCGCGCTATCTCGGTGCCTTTGTATAATAGACCAGAGCCACGACGACGCACAATTGACTCGTCGCGGCACACACGCATACATAATGTGCGCCTGTATCTCTAAATATACGTGTATACGTATGTATGGTAACAGAGGGAGATGCCTATCTGGGGGTCCTTTAGGGATCATTGCGCTCGTATAATATAGCCTCGTTCTATGCGTACACATGGGTGTGTGATGCGAACGGAGAGATTCGGCAGCGATAGCTATACAGTCGAGTATACAGCGTTAGCTCGCACTCACGTGCGTGTATATACACGTATATTTTACGACACCTGTGTCTTATCTACATACTACTATCCCGTATATAATATATATATGTATATAAAAAACCTTTTGTGCAAGACTGAGATGATGCCGTATGCGCGGAGTGATGTCGTTGCTGATTCGCGGCGTATGCCGTGTGCATGGTGCTCGCGTGCTTTTCAGACGTGCTAGAGTGAGTGATGATTGCGGGTGATTAGGTGAGATTTTCCCTATTTGTTGGCGGTTGTACTCGAGGCGAACTTGGGTTAGGGATAGATGTTTCGTTGGATCTTGATTTCTTCGTTGTTACGACGCCTTGGGAGTAGGTATTGCGGACAGCATCGTTGGTGAGTGGAATTTTCTTGATGGTTGGGTGATGGAAATGAGAATGGTAGGTAGTACACGGCACAACTATGTGGAAACTAAGTAGGTACGTCGTTAAGTTTCGCGTGATCGTGGAATATGATGTACGAGGTATAAGAGGGACTCGTGACTGCGAAATCAGGTATTTAAGAAGTTTATGTGTAAGAAAATATGTTTGAACCCGTAAGAGAGATGGAGGCCAGTTCTAACAGATCTTCGTATTACGGAGGAACTTGTGCTTTTTTCATTATTTGTTAAAATCTTTGCTGGATCGTATCTCGATCTTGTAGTCGCTGACTGAATATATCTTAGGCGGTGCTGACGTCGCCTGTTGTGCGACCAGTCTTTGAACCTGACGAGGGCCTTGAACAACTTCAAAAAGTTTGACAGTACAATCACCTGCGTCCACAATCATTTTAATAAAATCTTTACTTCAACTAGAATTTAATGTAATTACTCTAGAATCGAAATTTTACACAATTAAAAAAGAATCACAGTGTATCTTCGTTGCGTCTCAACCTAACTTGCTTGTATCAAATTAAACAATTTTCACTTCACTGCCAAAAATTCAACTTCAATTAAAGTAACTATGACTACCCAAGCTCAGTCAGTCTGCGTACAGGTACCAGCTTTATCTTTCTAACATGCAATAAGTGGAGTTCCGACGGCTTGTACATATCACACGCAACTATTGTCACATTGTTGCCCTACATCAGGTAGCTGTAATACTTTTTTCGAGATCAAGACAAACACGTTAGTTTGCACCGTCGATGTCAAGTTTAATCCGAGTTTCATCGTGTCACCTTCATGTGACGATGAGAACATTACTTTGTTCCTTTGCAGCCGTCCTATCCACATCACCGAATGAAACCATCGCTAATTACCTTACAAATCACTCGTAACACGCGCAATGGATTCCAAACACGTGCACTCTTCTGCTACTGGTACTGAGAAATTTTTTGACAGCAACAGGAGCTTGTGTACTACCCCGTCGCCGCTCCAATGTCCATTTGTTACGGAATTCCTCTTTTGGCGCCTCTAGCGGCCAACAAGAACAGAAAAATCCCCGGCTCTCCGACACTTTTAACAAACATTCCGGAACAAAAAACTAATCCATATGATCGAGCTCGGTCGTACACAACCCGTTCCGACCGACACGCCGCGGAGTCTCCGATTTGATTTCCGCGTGCGACTCATTTTCCGATGAACAAAAAACCAGCGACAGACCGGTTCTCTCCCTCTGTTTCTTGTGCGCCTGGAAATCTAATCCTGTAAATCGCCCGCTAAGACGACAACGACGGCGATTCCTCAAAAGGAGCGCCGTGGATTTTACAGCTTCTACCGGGAAAGAAAAAAAGTACGGGTAGAGGGGGGGGGAGTCTGTTTGTTTGTTCGTGTACCTGTACTTGTTTTTGCGGGATCGACGAGGATTTATACGAGCGAATCCGAGCTGCGACAACTGTACGCCGGGGTCATTGGAATGGGGTTCGTGTAGGGACTGTGTTTCGCTCTTGTCTCGTCATTTTTCGGCGAATCCTTTCAAAAATCGCGCAGAGCTTCCCCGGGCGATGATGCCCACGGCGACTGCGCGTGTACAGCGTGTACTTACGCGCGTGCGGTTTACTGTTATTGTCGTTCTGGCGCGCCTCTTTGATGTCGTCGCGGCCCGAGTGCGCCTCGAGCTCACGCATTTCATGCACTGCTCGCTGCGATGAAAACAAGGACGGGGCATTTTGTTGCGCTGCATTTCTTCTTAATCGACGGGGAAACGCCGACGTTATAGTGTCATTGCTTCACTTTACCAAAATTCTCAGTTATTTTTCGTTTACAACAAAGATCACACTGCGTGGTGATTAGTAGAATAATTTTTATTCAAATGTACAGTGTTTCATACATTAAAGAATGTTTATTGAGGTAATAGTTTTTGGTTCAATAAAAATAAAAACAATGTTCACACCTCTTTTATAAGTTGCCATTTTATATCGTCATCATTATCATTGATGATTGATGAGCTACGTAACAAAACCTTTTTAGTTTTAATACGTCAATTAGGGAGGATTTATCACGTTTATTGTTTAAAATGGGCAAATTTGGAAGGATAAGTAATTTTGGAAATTAAAAAATAGTAGTTTTCCTACGAGTTTGAAAAGTCTCTGTTTGCGAACCGAGAGGTTTGCGGCCCGAGCCGAAGGCGAGGGACGTAACGAGGTTCGTAAAGGAGACTTTTCGAACGAGTTCCGGAAAACTGCTTTTTCGCCCAAGGAAGTACCAGCCTCCCAAAACCACCCGAGGGCGGAAAAAAATATTTTAGTGTTAAGTAGTAGAATAAAGGTTAAAGTTATCTGTTTTTAAAAGATGCATATTTAATATTTTATCTATTTAAGAAATCACCTTGACCTAACAAATCATTTTTTTTTTATTATTGGCTTTATTAAATATGAAAACTCTATGTCTATGTTAATCCAACCCAACATTAGTGTCTGTTTTAAAAAAATGCACATTTATTATTTTTTTTACTAATTAAGAAAGCAAGTTTGTTAAGTTAGAGTTTAAGGGCTCGCTAACAAAGCCCTCTTAGTAATAATGATAAACAATATGGTGTACGCTTTGCACATAACATCTTGACTACAAGTCGATACCTTGGCTTGAGCCTCGACTCCTTGATTGATGAATACTTTTTATCGGACTAGATATTTTAAAATTTATTTGTTTTGTACAACCAACAAGAAATAGGTGTGGAAATGTTAAAATTCGTTGTTAATGTGAAATCAGTATCACTGGTATCAAAAATTCCATGTGCTGTTTTATTATTTACAGAAAATTAAACAGAAGTTCTAAACATCATGATGAGTATATTCCACTGAAATACAGAAGACACTATTTTCTTGTAGTCATTTATTTAAGTTATGATGACGCGTACACGTGCGAGGACCAAAACTTTTCAAACAATGATAGATCTTCACTGAATCATAAACTGTATCTTTCGTCATATTTTTACATCATTTTTTGTATCACCACAACTACAATCTTCCCAAATGCTAGGGATAGCTTATCGCGCTCGTTATCGCGTGCTCCACGAGGCATGGAAAAAATCACGCCCCTCGAACCATCAACATGACTCTTCGGGAAGGTAAAGATAAAAAAAAAAAAAAAAAAAAAAATAGACGTCAGCACAGCAACTATCACTCCCCCGTGCGCGTAGTAGACACGTATCCATCATCGACGCAATCAGGGCTCCGCATACGTTATCTTTCGAGAGCGCAGTCACGTGCTTCCCTTCTTTTTTTGTTACTTTCCCACAGTTCCCATCCCGATCGCGTGCCGATTTTCTCCCGGAGAAAAACAAGCCGCAGCAATGCACGGGGCTCGAGATAAGATTTATCAACGCGTAGGTGTACATGCGTCAATGTGCTTGTCGAGCTGCTACACGTGAGTTGGTTTTACATGGTTCGGTTAGTTCTTTTTTTTTTTTAGCTTTTACGTTACCCTTTTTTGGGTGCCGAGTCGTTTGTAAGGACGACACGCGCGAGTGTTCGCGTCGAACGCTTCCGCGGCGCCTGATGGGCTCCGTATGAGCCGAGTATGTAATAAACTCGGATAGTACCGCGAGGGGAATTTTTCGAGTTTGAAGAGAACAGTGTGTGGATCGTTTTCGCCGTGGCGCTTTTGTAACTCTTTAAATTTCAATGTGATTGGTGATTTTAAGTATCAAATGATTGATTTTTTTGTAAGAAATATTCGCAGTTTCTGATGTAAATATTTTCCAAACTGTTTTGTAATCACATTTATAGCACTACTTGTTTTCTCGGCTGTGGTATCGCGTACGCCAAGTATCGAGATGATAAAAGTCATTGATCGAAACACGAGAAATTACGTTCTTTGCGGTATTGTTTCCTTTTGCACTATATCCACCATTTATCATGCGTATGAACTACACTTTTCATGCACAAAAAAAATTTCATATGAATGAGCGTGCGTGAAATTTCCTACTCTATGGACCGCTTTGTTACTAACAAAATACTTTTTTTCTGTTCCAGGTACGTAAACCATTCTGCCGCTGACCAAAAGGTCCTTTGATCTATAAACATGAAGTTGTAAAAAAATAACTCAAGCACAGGTATTCTCTAAACCTTAGATGTAGTGAACAATCAGCACTTCAAAGTTGTGAGTGAACTGTTTCAAAAACATAATATTTTTTGCTACCGAAATGTTAAGATAATAAAAATAACATTTTTAGTGTAACATATTAAATTTTTAGTGTATTACACAATTTTTTTACACAAAAAAATTCATTCGTACATATTTCATCATGATTTAGGATATCATCATCATTTCTTAATAAAAAAACATCTCAAAAATCAAATATAACGTCTCATAATATACGTTGTTTATATTTCACACAAGGACTTTATAATTGTAAACTGCACGCACCACCTGTATGATGAATATAACTGTAAAGTATAACTTGTTTTATTCGCTTGAATGTGTAAGTTTTTATGCAGATTTTTGCCTGATAAAAAATGAAATATTTTTATTATTTTTCCAGTTTTATACTGATGGTTGTAGCATTTTATAACTTGCTTATCTTTGTCATTGAGCGTCTGAGTCATAAATACAGAAATAATCACGATGGAATATGCATGTTTGAATTTTTTTCATTTCTAAAAATCTTAATAATAATATTTATTTGATGCTGGCAGTGAGTAACATGACAGATATTTACTGAAATTACGATCGAAAATGGGATGCACTTGTAAAAAGTCACATTGAATTTTAAAAAATTGTCTCAAGACGCTCGTCTGTCTACTTTGTTTTGAATCTAATAGACACTGTAGGTGTACAAAAGTGAAGTAAAATAAAGGTAGGATGAGGTAGAAGGGCGCATATTTGTCCTCGCCCCTCTCCTCGGTCAAAAACAGTCGCATTTTTCTCCTAAGCTCCATCACCGAGCTGCACCAGAGCGGCTTCTAATTTTAACCATCGTCCCGTCGGAATCAATCTCTCCCAGCAGCGGAGGCGAGAGACTCCGTGTAATAAAATTCATGCACAAAGACCTCCTTACCGCGTTGGTGGATGCGCGGCCGTCAGCTCGGGAAGTAGGTTAAAATCGTGCTTCACGCTAAAGAGCTCGCAGCTAAAAGAAAAACCCGGCACTTATCGGCCCCCTCCCTTTCTTAGCACCGCTCGCTTGCGGTCTTGAGTGCTCCGGTCGCCGAGGAAAAGGCGCGGTGGTGTTGGCTTAAATTTCAGAAAGTGTGGGTATCACAATGTGTATTTTTTCCAACATCTGGGCAGTTAAATGGAGCGCGCGATGAAAACATTTTTGAAAAAAACGTACGCTCCATTGTTGCATTGGTGTGATTTTCTATGTACGATTGTTTTTTGCTGCACATTTGGCAACTACATTGAGTGCAAGTCCGAAAACGTGAACTGGTCGCTTTTTTTATTCGTTACTGCTAAAGGGTAGTATCGTGTAAGAAATTCAATTGAATTATGGGAAGTTTAGTTGATGAAACGTCGATCGTGGTATTGCCTGGTACATATATGTTTTTCTATTAACTGCAAGGTTCAGATTTTTTTCAGATTTGTTCATCAATTAATAGATCATCAATATTTTATTTTAAACGAAATATTTAACAATATCCCAAAACCAAAAATGTACATCCGATTCTGATAAATTATTAAACATCATAACTTATGACTTACCTGTATTCTTTGGGTACTTAAGAATTTTTTTTTGTGACTCAAAATTATATGTATAAGGAAATTCACAAAAAAATATTCCGCTTGAGATAGGGCTCATTTTATTCGTAACGTCATGTTCTATGAGGAAAAAATTTTTAATATGGATATCGCTGAGGATGACATCCTTTTTTTTGCGATTCACATGTTAAAGTTATGTCTATTTTGATATCTATAGATATAATTTTAACGTGCAAATCGCGGAAAAAGTAAGTCACCCTCACTGGAACCCGTGTTCAAATTTTTTTTCACTGTCCGAAGGTGTGCCTCAAAAAATTTTTTTTTATCAAATTGGGGGACAAAAACGGGATATTTTTTGTGGATTTTTTCATGTACACATATTCATGTGTTTTAAACTCAAAAGTTATGCAAAGATTAGATTTTCATGTTTTCCTGAAAAAGAAATATAAAAAGAATTTGTGTATTTGGATTGCATTTTAAGCAGTTACACTTTATTTGTGTATTCACATATCAAATAACGTAAAAACAAAACAAAAAATTCAAGCTTGCAATATAAAACAACCACAAATTGATCTCCGTTCAATGGCTCTTAAATTGCAATAATTTTTTTTTTTTTTTTTTTTTCTCAATAAAACAAGCGCACCATCGACTACTTTCATTTTCAAATGATATCCATCAGAACGGCATACACACGCGCACATTAAAGTCAAGACCGAGCATAAATTCAAAATTGAAACGGAAAGCGTACACGGCATTCATATATACTCGGCGTGCACCTATACATTTATTCAATCCGTATCGCGAAACCCGATTACACTTGGTAAAACAATACCTGTGCGAGAACGAGAGCCGAGTAATCAACGAGTACACCTTCTTTTTATGATACCCCCATACACACACACACACACAAGCACAAACGCAAATCGATTGCGAAATCAAATTGAATTAACCACCGCACGCTCCTCTTGGCCAATTTATCGGCGAAGCTCGACTCGTACACCTCATAAATTATGCCATTATGCCTGGGAATTTTATCATCGCGCCAGCATCGCATTTTATAAGTGCACACACTTCCCTGCCCCAACTGCTTATATGCCTCTCGTGCATAATACGATGATACACAATGCAACGCCGCTGGCACATGCGCGTACGACCGAAACCCTTCAATCAAACTCGGTGTACTTCATGTGCAGTGATGTAATAAAGTTATACACGCCAAAGCTCGAGTTGCCGCGCCAGCCAACAACTTCTTTGTACAACGTTGTTCCCTCGTCGTCGGATGTGTACCCGTGTACGCGGAAACGAAGAGAAGATGTATTCGCGTGTGCAGCGGCGCATATTGGCTCTCTCCCCGGTTCGCCTCCATTATTTCTCCGATGTAGGTGAAAGATCGACGCGCCGATAAATCGGCCGAGATCCATCGCGCAGAGGCGCGCGAGAAATTAAAGAGGCCGGACGTTCGCCTTTCTTCCCTCCCCCCCCCCCCCTACTCCTCCGCGCTTGTGTACACGTGGGCTTTTGTTATCTGCATAAACACCCGCGTGCTCCGTAATGAGATTCCGGCTGGCTTTTTTCACCTAGAGCGGGACGTGTCTTTGTTATGTTTGACATACACCTGTAAATAACGACCAGCGAATTGAATAACAACGGTGCGTGGTTGTGGACAATCCGAGAGTGTGCGAAAGGCTGGATATGGATCTGAGGTATCGGCAAAGTGTCTTTAAAAAATGGAAAATACAATAATCTAGTTTTTTTTTTTTTTTCGATCGAATACAATGTATTTTAAATATAATAACGGTTTAGTTAGGTTACAATCACAGGCGTTCGAGACTCTTTTTTTAAGAAATACATATCAAATGTATTTTGCACAACTGAAAACAACGGGTTAGCAAGTCCTTTTAATAAAATGGAAAACCTGTTATTAGGAATTATTTAAAAATTATTAACTATAGTTTTACACAAACCAAGAAAACGCAAAAGTTCCTTTTACACAAAAGTAGATTTATAACGAATGCTTTCTTAATGTTTTCACATACGACAAGTATAAATTTATCATTTTATACATGAAAACAGTTGTGCAGTTCTTTTTTTTCTGTATCTTTTTATTGCTTTTAACATTTTTATTCAACTGGGGGGAGGCTTTGTCCCTTGGGCGTACCACGCGCCAACCCACAACTTTTAACTATGCATATTTCTAATAATTATTTAATCCAAATAAAATGATTAAATTTTTGTTTATTAATCTGATAAAACAAATAATTTCAATCTATATACAATATGCAAAACATAATTTCTTTTTTTTTCAAAATCAAAATTTTGAATTTACTCGCTCAAAATCGACCCAAGCCAAGCCAATCATGTCACAAATAAAACTGTG
>NW_019379455.1:172674-184919 GCF_000648655.2 Copidosoma floridanum | reverse complement strand
GAGTTCAGCAAATTAATTCTTTTTTTGCAACTATATCAACAGGTTTTCCTAGTTAAACTCTTAAATTAAAAATGTTGGCAAGTATTAAGTAAGTTGATTATAAACTGCGAATCATAAAGAAAAACTTCAAGTTCGGTAAATTAATTTTTTTTTTTGCAACTATATCAACAGATTTTCTTAGTTGCACTTTCAAATTAAAAATGTTGGCAAGTATTAAGTAAGTTGATGATAAAAATAATTGTTGCGTGGGCGCGACCTCTGTGTCTGGCACACACAAGTTGAGGCACTCGTCTAAGATGCTGGAAGTGGCATGGTCAGTCGAGCCCAGACGGTCGTATCGTGTGCCACGCCGAGCTCCCGCTCTCGCCACTTGACCATCAGTGTATACTCTATACGCTTGTATATTTTTTTGCCTAACTACGCTACCCTCCCAAAATTTACGTTACCGCAACATGGTGTCAGAAGCCAAAATAGAAAATATCTGCCCTAATCGTAAGTGTTCTAAATCGTAAGTTTTTAGGGATCGTAGATAAATCGAAAACGGACATATACACTAGCTACACGCCACGTTATCTTATGGCTATTTACAAGTGAAGATTGTCACCGTTCCCTGTCTTGTTGTACAAGTGCTACGGGTACGATGACAGGCACAGTCAAAATTCACAAATGTCACAGGGGAATGATCAGGCACCAGCCGCCTCCTTGATACAGCCTCCAAATGAATTTAACTTCGACAAACCGGAGGCATGGTCTACTTGGATCAGGCGTTTCGAGAGATACATCTCCGTGTCTAACCTCACCGCAAAACCGGAGAAAGAGCAAACCGATCTACTATGTTATATTATGGGTGAGAAGTCAGAGAAAGTATTAAAACAGATTCTACATACTCTAACGGATACGATAACATTTAAAAACGTCAAAGACGAGTTTACGAAGTATTTCGTGCCAAAGAAAAATCAAATATTCAAACGTTATAAATTCAATTCCCGTGTGCAGCTGCCAGATGAAAGTGTCGATACCTTTATTACCATGCTGCATAATCTCGCCGACACTTGCGAATACGGAAATTTAAAAGACGAAATGATTCGCGACAGAATCGTAATCGTCTTGCACGACACGAGAACGTCGGAGATACTACAATTTATGGTCGATTTGACGTTGGAAAAAGCAGTTGCTACGGCCAGGCAAGCTGAAATGCAGACCAAAGAAAACAAGATCATGCGTAAGACGCAAAACGCAGCCGGGCAAACAGCAGTCGACCAAGTCGTACGCAGAAACAAGTCAGCACGATCAGACCTAGGGAAAGCTGATCCAAAGAATTTCAACGCAAACGACACCAGCTCCAACGCTCCTACTAGTATAGGGACTCCCCCCTACCACATAGCTCAGTGTAGGCTAGAATCACGAGTCTAGCAGAGGAGAGAGAGAGAGTGGGTTACACACTTGTAGTCAGTCTAACTGCGCCTACCGACTTGAACAGTCGGACCACAGTTCAATAAACGAGAGTACAGTACACGCAATAACGTCTATTTCTTTTGCCCAGGTTATCTCTCCCTTCCTCTCGAGCACGCTTGCCCTACATTTGGTGACCCCGACGCTTACCACCGACGGTCAACAACGTTACGAACACCAGGGCAACATCAGAAAAAAGGTGGACCTGGGAGTTCGCATCTCTTCGTCGGCGAGAGGTCAAGGACAAACGGGATTTCTGGCTACCGGCAACTGAAACGCTTCCGACTCTGCTCAGCGGGACGACCGCCACCGGCTAATCGCCAAATCGACGATCATCGCTGTCGGCAAGTGCACAGTCGGCGCGAGGGTCACCGTGGCATCGTGAGGCGCGTCGTCAGGGCTGCGTGAGTACAAGAGTTCAGTTCGTAGAACTGAAAGCGTCGCAAGCGTTCAAAATCAAACTTCGTTTTGTTGCCTTTAGACGTTAATTGTACAAGTAAGTCGTGTATTACTGTCCCAAAACAATCTTTGCAACCAAATTAGAAAGCTATCGAATAATACAACAAATCGTTAAACCTCGCTTTCTAAAAACTATGTATATCGCTGGATCGCAAATCGATTACTAAAACATCAAATAATTCAATTTTAGCAAGCAACAAAAGTAAGAAAACCGAAAACAAGTGTGGTGTATGATTATATCGGAATGTTTTGAAAGTCGACCTTGGCTGCGTTACTCACTCGGCCGTGGGAGCGAAGCGTTTGTTTTGTTCACGCGTCTTGTGCTGTGTTATTTCGTTCGCTTAAACCTGCGGATTATTGTCGCGTTAATCGGAAGATTGACTCTGTATTAAATACTAGTAGAGAATCGACCTTGTTGCGGAGCTCTTTTACGGGCAAACAATAGCGTTGTGTATTTTTCTTCGGGGAGAATCGCGATGGCGGACGATGATCGTATTGCCCAGCTAGAAGCGCAAATCCAGAGAATTACGGCACAGATGCGAGATAATGCAAATGAGAATTCCAATCCCGACCAAAACCCCCAAAACATCACAGCTATTTATAGACAACCAAAAATACCCGGTTTTTCGCGTGAAAATCCCGATGCTTGGTTTTTCCAGGCAGAGGTAACCCTCAAAAATGCGGGGATCACGAATCAAGCCACTAAGGCAGACTTTATCGTCGAGAAGCTCGACATGCAAGCCCTACAAGCCGTTCAAGACATATTTCGCATCAGCCCGGTGCCTGCAAATATTTACGATCGCGTTAAGGAACGGTTAATTAATTTGTATGGTGTCTCCTCCGCAGAGCGTCTGCGAAGGCTAATACAGGGTCGGGTAACATCCGAAGGGAAACCTTCCGCGATTCTGGCCGCACTTCGAGCGCTTAATGTCGACTGTGGCAACGAAATTCTCAGGTCGATATTCCTCGAGCAAATACCACCTAATTGTCGCGCCATACTTTCCATAACGACAGAGCAGAATCTTGATACACTGGCGGCCATGGCAGACAAATACGCGGAAGCAGCGAGTCCTGCGTCGTATTCAGTTGCGTCGGTCTCCGAAGGGGCGAACCAGCTAGAAAATTTGACGCGCGAAATAAATTTAATATCGCAAAAACTTAGTGACCTTCAAGCTGAGTTCGCTCGCGAGCGTAAATACAATAAAAACAATAACAGGGGCTCTCCGAATAGACGCACGAATAGCTCGGGCCGTGAGTCACGCAGAGATACAAAGAAATTCCCAGGTAAACACAGAAGTCCTTCGACTAACAGTAGCTCGTCGCGTGAGCGCGGCAGCTCGCCTGGTGTCTGTTTTTACCATCGTAAATACAAATCTCGTGCTTATCGTTGCGAGCGACCGTGTGCTTGGAGTTTCGCGTCGGGAAACTCGAAAGCTTCGCCTACAAGGGAGCAATAGGTGAAGTACGCAGTTCAAAAAGGCTCCATGTTAAGGATCGCGTCTCCGACTTAATATTTTTAATTGACACGGGGGCAGAAATTTCTCTGCTGCCTAAGAACAATAAAACTAAAGTGTCTGTGCCTTCGGAGATCGGTTTGGTCGCGGCGAACAACACACCAATCAAGGCTTATGGTGAAGTTGAGTTAACAATTGATTTGGGGTTGGGCAGAGCACTCAGATGGAAATTCCGCATTGCCGACGTCCCTTATCCTATTTTGGGCGCGGATTTTTTAGACCATTTTGATTTGCTGGTGGATATCAGAAACAGCCGAGTGGTCTGCCCGGCCGAACAAAAATGCACGTACGGTTTTATAAAGGGGATCAATTGCTCGAGTATTAACTCATTAGCTTCTAGGGACGTTTCAGATTTACTGAAGCGGTTCCCGGAAGTTATCGGCGAAACTTCCCCGAAACCAATAACAAAGCCTGAAGTTTTTCATCATATCATTACAAACGGACCGCCTGTTTCTGAACGTACACGTCGGCTTGATGGTGAAAAATACAACGCCGCGAAAAAAGAGATCGAAAAATTAGTAAATGATGGGTATTGCCGACATTCGAGCAGTCTTTGGGCCAGCCCATTGCTACTTAGGAAAAAAAAGGATGGAACCTGGCGGTTGTGCGGGGACTATAGAAAGCTAAACAGTGCAACAGTGCCCGACAAATACCCGTTACCTCACTTGCACGATTTTTCTGTGGCACTACACGGATGCACTATTTTTACCACGCTTGACTTGTGCCGCGCTTATCTGACTTTTGCCCAGGTTATCTCTCCCTTCCTCTCGAGCACGCTTGCCCTACACTAGGAATTCGTCATGCTTCAGATGCGGATACCCTTTGAGGTTAAAGTGTATGCATTACGCGATGGTAATCGAAACCTTTTCGGGAAACCAGAAATTAATAAGTTCGGTTTGATAAAACAAGTTGATAAAGTTGAAGATGACTCGGTTAAAATAGATGATTTACTAAGAAAATACGACAAAATCTTCCGCGGTCTGGGATTATTTAAAACCAAGTCAAAAATAATTCTTAAAGAAGATGCCGTACCGTTTTCCTTGTCAGTTCCGCGAACTGTAGCAATCCCATTCTTGAATAAACTAAAAAGCGAACTCGACCGTTTAGTAAAACAAAAAGTCATTGTACCCGTGGATTTCCCTACTGATTGGTGTAGCCCGATCGTCGTTGTAAAAAAGAAGGATTCAGACGATATACGACTATGTATCGATTTTACGCGATTAAACAACAATGTCAAGCGCGCGATCCATCCGATACCTAAGGTAGACGTCACGTTAGCAAGACTGAAAGGGTCAAAAATTTTTTCAAAATTAGACGCTACCTCGGGATATCATCAATTGGAGTTAGACAAAGAGAGCCAGCCTCTTACGACATTCATCACCCCGTACGGACGATATATGCACATGCGAGTTCCGTTCGGGGTGAATTGCGCTTCCGATTATTTTTCAAAGAAATTCACCGATATCTTCGCCGACATTCCGAATGTGGTCTCGCATGTCGACGACGTTTTAATTCATTCCGAGAACCTCGAGGAACACGCAAAAACTCTCGAGATTGTACTTCAGCGTCTCGAAAAATAGGGCGTTACTCTAAATAGGAAAAAATGAATATCCTCGACCAGCGAAGTCGAATTCTTGAGCCATACAATCTCCGAGCGCGGTATTGACGTGTCACCCGCCCGTACACCTGCAATAGTAAATTTTCCGGAGCCACTTTACAACGAGTCCCTTATGCAGTTTTTAGGCATCGTCAACTACGTAAGTAAATTTATTCCTAATAAGTCTCAACTGTTAGAACAGTTGAACTCTCTACTACAAAACAACGCATATTTTATCTGGCTTGACCCACAAAAGCACGCCTTAAACACTTTAAAAAAGTTGATTTCTCAGGCGCCCACGTTAGCGCACTCCGATTTTTCAAAAAACGTCATCATCCAAGCAGATCCCTCGAGCTATGGGCTAGGCGCAGCGCTTATACAGGGGAACGACCCAACAAATCGCGATCTTGTATCGTACGCTTCACGAACTCTGTCTACATGTGAAAAACAATACAGCCAGATCGAAAAGGAAGCTCTTGCACTCGCTTTTGCTTGCGAGCGCTTCAAGGAGTATATTATAGGTATCGATGTAAAGCTCGAGACGGATCATAAGCCACTGCTTCAAATCCTCCAAACAAAGCCTCTAGACGATCTCACTCCTAGACTGCAGAAAATACGTATGCGCCATATGCGCTATAATTTTCAAGTGGCTTATGTTTCGGGAAAGCAATTAGTTTTGGCAGACTCCCTGTTACGTAATCCAGCGACGCGAGAGAAACATGAAGACGACGACCTTCCAAAAGAAATCAAAACGCACGTTAATTTTATTATCAGTAGCTTACCCTCGACTAAAAGCCTATTGGACTGCATACGCGAAGAACAAGAGTGAGATTTCGTCTACACGAACTTAAAAGAATTTTGCTTAAATGGGTGGCCGTTGAAATCGCGACTAATGAAAGAGTTACTACCTTACGTTCAATTTCAAGACGATATTTCTTACTGCGACGGTTATTTATTGTATGACCCAAGACTTGTTATCCCACTTGCTTGACAGTTGGAAATTCTAACAAATTTACATGACAGCCACCTTGGTATTAACAAGTATAGAGATAGAGCAAAACAATCAGTGTGGTGGTTAGGATTGAGTACGCAATTGAAAAATTTAATTGAATGTTGCCCGAAATGTACGGAAGAGAAAACAAATATACGCCAACCGTTCGTAATCGAAAATTTCCCAGCTCGACCTTGGCAAAAAATAGACTTGGATCTTTTTAAATCGGACAATTGGTATTTAATTGCTACAGATTATTATTTGAAATTTTTCGAAATTTGTCAATTAAAAACATTGAGAAAATCCGAGAGAATGATGAATTGCAAACAACTATTCGCGCATTACGGAAATCCCGAGATTGTACGAACGGACAGCGGCACTCAGTTTTTGTCAAACTTCCGTCGATTCACGAATGAGTACGATTCCAGGCACCTGACGAGTTCACTAAAGTTCCCCCAAAGTAAAGGCGCCGCCGAAGCGGCTGTAAAAATAGCCAAAAGTCTGATAAAAAAATGCGACGATATTTATATCGGCCTGCAATCGTACAGAACGTCGCCTTTGGACAACGGATACTCCCCAGCGCAACTGATGTTTTCTCGTAAATAAGATCGCGTGTCCCAGTGCTACCAAAAAATCTCGGAACATTCTCCGAGCACGACGTAGTAGCCCCTCACGAGAAAGAAAGAAAAAGCGAGCAAGAGCGTTATTTTAATAAGCGCCACCACGTAACGAAATTGTCAAAATTATGCGTGCGAGATAGAGAGTGGATAATTGATATGCGAGTGTACGGTGAGATCACCGAGATCGACAAGACGCCAAACTCATTCATTGTAAAAACCGAAAGAGGTAACCAAATACACCGAAACCGATGGCACTTGGTGCCCGCGCCGTACAAGCTCGAGTTGAACACTAATTGTAAGGACCCACCGACCATACAAGAAGACTCTCAAATTGTAACCGAGAATCCGCCGGACGTCGGTGGCCTGTCTAGCAAAAACGGGTCCAGTACTGTAAGCGACGTTGTGGAAAACGACTCGAGCGGTAGCCCTAAGACGGGGGTAAACGCGCAGCATTCCGAGAGCACCGCTCAGGGCGATAGCGCAACTAATGTAACTCAGCGTAAATCGACGCGTCCAAGAAACCCACCGAAACGCTACGATGAGGAGAGTTTGTAATTTCATGTAAATTTTCATTATTTCATTTTTCAATAAAAAGGGAAAGGTATTACGTGAGCACGACCCCTGTGCCTGGCACACACAAGTTGAGGCACTCGTCTACGATGCTGGAAGTGGCACGGTCAGTCGGGCCCAGACTGTCATATCGTGTGCCGCGCCGAGCTCCCGCTCTCGCCACTTGACCGTCAGTGTATACTCTATACGCTTGTATATTCTTTCGCCCAACTACGCTCCCGTCCCAACATTTACGTTACCACAACAATAATCCTCAATTAAATTAATTATGATGAAAATAATCCTACTCGTAATACCCTTTCATTTGATATACATGGTAAAAGTATTCTGAAGAAAAAAATGATTGGCCATTTTGGATGTACCATAACATTAAATACTCAAAATTGTATTTTCATCAGAATCAGGGGTAAGTGCACAATGTCAGCCTTGTCAGATTATGGGATTTGGTAGAAAGATCGATCGCAAAATAACTTTTGACAGGCAGGTATAAAACCAATATATTTACGGTTAAAAAAGTGTCCACGTTAGATAGTTATGACATATAATTAATGTCCATAAAAACTGGAAAAAATGCATTTTTTGACACTTTGGGAATTTTTTACTCGAAAACTGTGGGGCTATTAGTTTTTTGTTCTAAATGTGCCAAAGAATCTGAGATTATCATTTTCAGGTCAAAAAAACATCTTTGAAGAAATTTTTTACAAAAAAATAGTTNACTTGGCGGGTACTTCCCGGGCACTTGGTGGGGACCTAGTTCGATTAAATTTATTTTTTGTATGTTGTAAACTATTTTTTATTCTCAATGTGTCAGTTTATATTGATGGTTTAGTTTCAACTGAATAAAGATGTACATCAAACAAACATTTTATTAACATATTTACGGTTAAAAAAGTGTCCACGTTAGATAGTTATGACATATAATTAATGTCCATAAAATATTTGATATTAATATTTTAAATATGTTCAATAATAAAAAGACTAATATTTACTTAGTTTTTGGCTTCCTTTTAGCTACACTCGTTTTACGTCTTTTCAATTTCAGGAAGATTTTGTATTAATTACTTAAAGACGTTTTCTTTAGCATTAATTTGTTATCCCCAATGAGGATAAACCCATGATAATTCAGTGTTTCCTAAATTGTTCTTGCACTAGGAATGTGTTCTTCCAGTTTTTAGGCAGTTTGTTTATATTTACATTTGTTACTAAAAAGTGCTGTTGCAATCACGTAACCTACATAAAAAAATTTTAAAACAAAATTAAATTGAGAATAAAAATTGTACCAAAACCTATAACAACATCGAACTTACGATACAACTTGTGTTTTAAATGTAATAAGCATTGTCATACAAAGCAACAATAAAAAAGTTTCTTGCAATGTGCAAACCACCACGGTGAGGTGTATTTATTTACATCCAGTCGGAGAGATGGTAGCAGACGGCGTATGGCAGACCCGCTGCCAGCGCGGCCGCAGCAGCTCGCGCCGTTTTGTTTGTCAGTTAAATACTACGTAAGAATTAAAAATCTTTCTTTTTCTATTATCGATATCGACGTTAAAAAAAATTAATCTTTCTATCTAGATAGTCTAAAAAATTCTAAAAGTTGAAGATATAACGTGTTTTTCGAACTTTTGCATTTTTTGAGGCTATGGAGGCAGAATTTCGGAAGAACAGATGCCACCACCAGAAAGCTTAAGAAAAAATACGCAAGAGTATGTGTTTTGATCATTTTTTTTTTATTAACGTTTTGAGACTGAAACGACGAGTTCATATCGTCGTGTTTTACACTCGCGCGGGCCATCCACAGCAGCACTGGCGCAATCGACGTGATTCTTCCCAAATGTATCTTTGTGTTATATTTGATGATAATACTTACCAGTTTATTTTATCTAAATACATTTTGTACTAAGTGTTTTAGGACTAGTATAAATCATTTATTCTTGAGTAACAAAATGTATTAAATTATAAATCTCTATCTTAAATTATTTTATTTATTTATTTACAGTTAGATGCATTAATTAATAGAGCTACGAGAGTGAAAAACTTTTTTTTTTAAACCAAGCTCATTACGTATTTATGCACTATTAACCTAAGTTTACAGAGCACACTTAGCTTGGTGAACGACCGGCCAAGTTTCCTTAATACTTCCAATCAGAATCTACTTGGCTCTCAAGCAGACTTAGGCTATAGATAGCTATTTCTATTGCAAAGCTGAAATAGCAGCGTATTTGAGCTATTCTGGTCGTTCATTTCTTCAGTATACGCACCAATTCCCTCACTCACAGATTAAGTTAGAACTATGATCTTTTCTAATTAAGTTACTGATCAGATTCGTTAAACTACAGGATTTCTAGAAAATACTCAGAAAGAGATGATCTGCAAAGGGGCCTTGAGAATTATTAAGATGCTGCTCTTAGGCATCTATAGAGAGCTGATTGTTTATTCCAATTGTATATGATAAAGTTTACGTACACTGAGAAAAATGGTATTAGAAAAACTATAACTATAATGAAAATTACGATTTTTTTAGGAAAGCTGTGACACACTTTCCATAGTATAAAAACTACTACGCTACATAGTAAAACCAGATTTTAGTACAATTTGCTATTTAACATAGTAATTTTTACTTTGTTCAGAAATAATTTTTATACTAAAGAAAGAGAAGAAGAACATGTATACAGCATGATACGTAACGGTGGCATTTCCCGAGAACCGCGTGTAGAGCGATTTCGTCTGACGCGAACCCCGTTGGAATTTATTTTCTAGGGCAAATAGCTTTTAAATGAGAGCCGATTAAAAGTATGTTCCAAACTACCCCTAAATGGGGTTAGAAGGCTATAGCGTGCCTGCATAAACTCGCGACGTTGCCACATTGTTATTGGAGCTTAGTCGGTAAGCAGTAAGAACTATATCCATGTGCGAACGCAAGAGCATCAGCTACTGCTGGTAACTTAAAGGTTGGATGTAAAAATTTTTACCTTAAGGTAAATATTGTCTGCTCCTTATGTTGTCAGTTGTTTATCCACGCGCTTACTGTCTTTCTCACTCTCATGTTGGAAAAAAACATCTATGCATTTTTATACTTAAGTAATGTTACCTCGAATAAAAGTAAAATACCATATCAGTAGGGATTTTTCCACTCTACACAATAGTATTTTTGCAAAAATAGTCGACCTCTCGGTCAAAAATATCGTTGTTAGGTATGTCTTGCTTACGTTCCCCGGTATGTTGTCTGTACACGATTTAGAACGAGTTCATTCATAAATTGCAATAATCAAAGTGTATTACAGTTGATATTGCTCATAAAAATCATTTATTTATTATCCAAATTTACATACTTCAAAAAATATGTTTAAAAATGCTCTAAATACTATCTAATTATTTCAAGGAAATCTATAGAACATCTATTCAAAAAAATCATAAACTTTACAGTGTATTGAATAATAATAAAAAAATGTCACGTTAATAAAATGTTTGTTTGATGTACATCTTTATTCAGTTGAAACTAAACCATCAATATAAACTGACACATTGAGAATAAAAAATAGTTTACAACATACAAAAAATAAATTTAATCGAACTAGGTCCCCACCAAGTGCCCGGGAAGTACCCGCCAAGTACCCGGTAAGTGCCCGGGAAGTACTTAAGAAAGTGCCCGAGGAAGTGCCCGGGAAGTGCCCGGGAAGTACCCGCCAAGTGCCAGGGAAGCATCCGAGAAAGTGCCCAGAATGTACCCACCAAGTACCCACCATGTCCCGAGAAGTACCCGCAAAGTGCCCGGGAAGTACCCGCCAAGGGCCCGGGAAGTACCCGAGGAAGTGCCAGGCAAGTGCCCGCCAAGTACCCTAGAAGTGCCCGGGAAGTACCCGCCAAGTGCCCGGAAAGTACCCGAGGAAGTGCCCGCCAAGTACCCGGGAAGTGCCCGGGATGTGCCCGCCAAGTACCCACCATGTCCCAGGAAGTACCCGCTAAGTGCCCGGAAAGTACCCGTAAAGTGCCCAGGAAGTACCCGCCAAGTACCCGGGAAGTTCCCACTAAGTACAGTACTGTCGGGTACTTCCCGGGCACTTGGCGGGTACTTCCCGGGACATGGCAAGTACATCCCGGGCACTTCTCGGGTACTTGGCGGGCACTTCCTCGGATACTTCCCGGGCACTTCCGGGGCACTTCCTCGGGCACTTCCACGGGTACTTTCCGGGCACTTACCGGGTACTTGGCGGGTACTTCCCGGGCACTTGGTGGGGACCTAGTTCGATTAAATTTATTTTTTGTATGTTGTAAACTATTTTTTATTCTCAATGTGTCAGTTTATATTGATGGTTTAGTTTCAACTGAATAAAGATGTACATCAAACAAACATTTTATTAACGTGACATTTTTTAATTATTATTCAATACACTGTAAAGTTTATGATTTTTTTGAATAGATGTTTTATAATTTTCGTTGAAATAATTAGATAGTATTTAGAGCATTTTTAAACATATTTTTTGAAGTATGTAAATTTGGATAATAAATAAATGATTTTTATGAGCAATATCAACTGTAATATACTTTGATTATTGCAATTTATGAATGAACTCGTTCTAAATCGTGTACAGACGACATACCGGGGAACGTAAGCAAGACATACCTAACAACGATATTTTTGACCGAGAGGTCGACTATTTTTGCAAAAATACTATTGTGTAGAGTGGAAAAATCCCTACTGATATGGTATTTTACTTTTATTTAAAGTAACATTACTTAAGTATAAAAATTTATAGATGTTTTTGTCCAACATGGGAGTGAGAAAGACAGTAAGCGCGTGGATGAACAACTGACAACATAAGGAGCAGACAATATTTAACCTTAAGGTAAAAATTTTTACATCCAACCTTCAAGTTACCAGCAGTAGCTGACGCTCTAGCGTGCGCACATGGATATAGTTCTCACTGCTTACCGACTAAGCTCCAATAACAATGTGGCAACGTCGCGAGTTCATGCGGGCGCGCTATAGCCTTCCAACCCCATTTAGGGGTAGTTTGGAACGTATTTTCAATCGGCTCC
>NW_019379455.1:156977-171864 GCF_000648655.2 Copidosoma floridanum | reverse complement strand
ATTTTTAACCCCCAAAAAATTTATACTAAAAAAAAATTTTTTTTCTCTTATCTCACAACTTTATTACCAGAGCAACAAAGTCTTGGACCTTAAACCCTACATTTTTTTTCCCACAAAAACACAAATACATTTTCTACTTATCTAAAAATCTGAATGAGGATCTTTAAAGGTTTCAGAGATTACTGTGAGGGTACAATGAAAAGCTGATCTCTCACATAATGGATCATTTATTTGTCAATTTTGACGCTGCTGTTCCAATCTCGATGAATTTTCTGCGTCAGTTTCGTGACACCTAAAATTCTACTTATGAGATACGTTTGAAGTTTTTTTTCCAATTCACCTTCTTGCGACTTTTGGCATGCTTAAAATTTTTTGACCCCTAAAGGCTGTTTCTGCCAACTTTGTTAAGTTGTAATATGTTTGTTGGCAAGGTAGTTCAAGGTCCGATGGCCCTAAAAGAGACCTGTGAGCTTATTAAGTAAATTCTTTCTTGACTTTAGTTAACAGCAATTGTGACTGCCTGGATACCTCAGGATGATCTTCTCTGGCCTGCTGCTGAAGCCCCAGACTGATCAGGAGAAAAATTACAAAGTTCGAAGCTTTGGAGCTAGTTGTAAAGATCTTTCCCGCCGTCTCCTGGTATAACGTCAAAGACATTAGTGTCTACAGCACCTTTTTTATTTGCAGATTCAGTTATTTTGGTGATCTTAGATGGGGAGATTGGTTAGTGATACTTGCCCAGTGAAGACTGTCCCGTTGGCTCAATTTCTTTTTCCTTCTTAGCTGTTATAGGTTTGCCCAGCGCTGACCTTGGAGAAGATCGGTGATTCCTGGTTGAATGCTAAGAGTCGAGAGGGTAATATAGGGTCATCGGTCACCGGGTTTCCCAGCTTTGCGAAGAACAACTCCGGTCGTGACGACTGCCAGTGAATGGCTGACTTGGTTTAATAGTGCCTGTCTTTAGTTAATATAGTCTTTTAGTCGACGAATCGCTTCCGAAAATGGTAGTAAAAATGTATTTGTTGGCAAGGTAGTTGACACTGAGGTGACCCCTTAAAAGAACTGATTAGGTTGATGGTTAAGCAGGGAACGCAAATACTTATAATGGCCCTAAAAAGCGCTAGTGGTGAAACTTCCAGCTATTCTTTATTATTATTTCTGACGATGAAGAGCTGGCTACGGGTAGTTTGACTCTTACCCTTAAAGTCTCTGTGTACGGAGACTATGATGGAGGGAGGTACGCCGCTGACCAAAGAATATCTCGTCTTCGGGTCGTTTCCCGGATAACCAACCACTCATCGTCAGACGGGAACACGTGGGTATGCGTGTAGGGGACACGACCAGTAAGAAGGTAGCCGTTGTGGCTGCCTGTGCCCCTCAGAGCTGTCTTCCCTGGCTTACATTTGTAGCCAAAAATTCTCCAACTGCACCAGGCAGAATGGTGGGACTGCCACAAAACTTTGAAGGGTTGGAGCAGGTCATGCTCTGGCTTGATATGTCTCCTGGTGTTTCGCTAGAGACGTCATCAGTTAGAATAATTTTTAATTGGTGGCACTCGTAGGGATTTAGGGTGATGTAGACTTAGGTCCCTTTCCCATTAGAGAAGAGTATCGTCTGTAACCAGGATATCCAGCTGCACGACTATCATCTATATTCTCTATGCAATTCGATGAACTGCCGGAGGACGACTGCATCAATTCTCGTGACGCTCCGGCGTATTATAACCACACTTAATTAATTTTGTTGCACGTAGCCTTGATTTTATGTCGACGCCACCTAGTGGATCCAACTGAACTAAAGTGAGAGGCTGGCGTATTTTTGCAAAACTTTAAGCTTATTTATTGCTATTGTTATTAAATTTTTTAAGATAAAAACTATACTAAAACTATGTAAGAAGTGTCATGAATCAGTGTGCAAAATTTCAGCGAAATCGGTTTAGTAGTTTTTGCGGTTAGCGATTACAACGGTTCTAGCGACTTTGCTATATATATTAGTAAGATATGACTAACGGAAGATTCAGATATAGTTTGTATTTATATAGATATTTTTTTCCTAAAATTATGGATACAGATGTGTTTGTAAAAATATTTTTATTTTAAAAAAGATCTGCTGAGCCCAAGAATTGAATCTCCGTCATCCGGTTCCCGAATCAGGCTTCGTAACCTCTAGACCACAGTATGCTTTGTCCGTTTAAGCATCGATAAAGTACATGTAGGAATGTGTGCTGTTTATGGTACAATAAAGTTAAAAAACAAAGAATTTCCTGCAGACCGTGGTGTTGACCACGGATAACTAGTCGATTTAAACTATATTTCTTGTAATGAGTACATTAGTATATTGAAACTTTATAGGAGTGCACACTTGTATGAGATCTACCATCACACTCAATCGATAAAAACGTCGTAAAAAATTACTTCGTACATTGTAATTTTTATTATACTTAATAGCAATGCAATGAAATTAAAAATTTTACTAATTGTAAGTCACATAGAAAATTCTACTTTAGAATGTGGAACATTTTAAGATGATTACAATAAAATTCACTAAGCTGTATCGTAAAAGTTATTCTATCACGATAAATAATTTTTGTAGGGGTGCTACATAATAAGCATTATTTAAAATATAATAAAAATTACAATAATCTTCATAATTTGCATCATCAGGTAAGTATGTCTTAGCTTTTCTAAAAAATATAGTATTTTGTAGTATAATTATAATACTTTTTTTAACATCATTTTTGTGAGTGTAGAAAAACAGATCTGCACTCGACTGCTCTTTTTTTTAAGGTGAGCTTCAGTATCCTTGCTCTTGCTATGAATTAGTATTTTTAGTTCAACAAGTTTTATGTTATATCCGTAAGTAAAATTATGGTACAATATATTTACGTGAGTTTTGCCTTATATATATAACTGAGTAAAGAGAATATGTTTATGTATCATTAGTTGTTTTATACTGTATTAAATATCTTAAATTTTTTAGGATAAGAATGAATTAAATTGTACACTAGAAGTGAATTAACGGTCTACACTTAACTGTCTTCTTTGTTGCATTTTACTGGGCTTGTTTCAGTAATACTTCGCTGATATTTCATTTAAGCTTTAGTCGTAATTTAAACTCAATTTTTACGAGCAGTAAGTAGTTTATTTAAGGGTGCCAGTGTTCTTTACTACCACTTACTAATAGTAGCTGATTTCTTCTCATATCAATAAGTAGAAAAAAATAACAAAAATACTAGGGAGCAGTGTTGGCTCAGTGGTAAGCGTGCTTGTTACAAATACAACACCGTTCTAGGAGTCCTGGGTTTGATTTCCGGTGAGTGCAGATTTCTTTAAAAATATTTTTACCGGAAAAAGTTGCCATAGAACCTCCAATGCTTCGAGGCGGGTTTTTCTAAAGAATTTTTTTTTTTTAGTGAACTCAGAATTTTTTCGTTTCCTAACAAGTTTTTGGACCTGGGTAAATGCAAAAGAGTGTTAGGGCTTTAGGTAGGGATTAGTGGATCCGATGCCAGGCACCAGGCAGGGATCGCTGGCTTTACTGTCAAGAAGTGGTCCCGAAAAATTGGGACTTTTCTGGGGATGCTAATTATCCTGGATCCGATGCATCGGCAGAGCACCGGCTTAAACAGCAAAGAGTAGACGTCCTAAAATACCTAGTTTTACGGGGGAGGCTGCAGAGTGGCGAGTGGACCCGATGCACCGTTGTTGCAGAAAGTGCCAGCGTAACTGGCAAAGTGTATTACCGGAGATATTCTCGCTGTGTCCACGGTATGATAGATACGAAATGAATTAAGAAGTGGGTAAATTGGTGCAGCAGTACACTCCCACACATAGGTGGTGAATGGGTAGCTCCGGCGACTAGGTAAATAGACTATTGCGGTAACCCTCCCCCCCCCCCCAAAAAAAAAACAACAAAAACAATATTAGTATTATCATTAACGCAGGCTGAGACTGTTAAGATTAGTGGAACCAAGCACTAATTAATATACGGTGATTTCAGTGCCTCTAAATTAATAAATTTATTACTGGTAGCGGTGATTTTCTCTTTTTTTTTTTTGACAAACTTCGGGCTAAGAAACATACTGCTAGCATCATTAGCGAAATACACCCTAAGCGAGTCTTCTTTACACCCTCACTCTGCAAAAGTACTACAGAGAAGGAGTAACTGACTGTTTACTCTTTAATTTTCTTTTTTTTTAAGCTTTAATGCCCTTGCTAGAGGCCCCTGTTTCTAATAAGCGATCGATCTCTTACATGTCTATCGACATTCTTACAATTAATTTTTCAAGTTAACAAACCTCAACTACTTACGTGGTTTCTGGCTGTCCATAGGTAAAACTATATTGCAATATTTGTACATGACTGCAGCTGTAATGTTTATAGTACATAGGAATCAAATTTAGTCAAGTGCATCTGCGTATGTATCATTATTTATTTTTATAAGGCAACTAATATCATTAATATTGAAGTATGGTGATGTATTTACAAGGTTTTGATTGCATCTAGTAAATTTTTTAAAATTCGTACGGCCAGTTTTTATTTAATTATTGAAATTTAATATGGTGCCAACAGTTAGTTTTTCGGTGAGAGGTGCTAGTGTCGTCATTTACTAATGCAGAGGTTAATTAACTCAATTCTGAATGGGTTGAACGTCACAGATTACAAAAGCAAAATAACCTTACTTACAGAAAGAGCTAGTAATCGCCTAAAAATCATACAACTATACGAAAAACCATACAATACATGATTATCTTATTTAGGGGGGAGTCAGGAATGCCAGGAGAACAGGGTATGGGAGAGGAGGTTAATTAACCCAATTGCTATTGGATACCATTTTACAGGTAAAATAAAGGAAAATCATCTAATTTAGGAGGGTAGTTGGTGGGACGAGAGGGGGAACTAGTCGCCGTCCTAAAATCATGCAAATATATAATATAGAAAGACACGTATATACCCTTATGTATCTACACATAGAAAAGGACTAACAAAGCCAAATGAAAATGGCACATGTATTTTGCTACTAATTTTAGAAATAAGCTGAAAGACAAGATAATTTTTTAATATTATACTCTTATAGGAAAATTATGCGCTATAGTAAATTAACGATTTCAGAATCTTGACCTTAAAAAAATACGTTACAGAAGTCGATTTTTTTTTTCTCCCTCCTTACCACGCCCCACCTCACCACACCACTATGCGTCGGTTTCATTCACACCATACCATACCATGTCACGCCACCCCAGCACATATTTTTAATTTTATCTAATTTCGTTTCTTATCCTTCCACTTATTATAAACAAAAAAAAAATTTTCTTTAAATTTAAACAATTGATCTCCAGCACACAAGCCAAGTAACTTACCCAACATGCTATGAACGGTCTAAAGATAAGAAATTCGATTGCATCTTTTTATCGTGTGGTTCAGAACTTAATTTTACTTTAAGTGATGACGCACTATTAACTGATAAATTTAATTTGTTAAAAAAATATGTTAATTTATACATTATAAATTTAATAAACTGTTTTTCTAGTAAAATATTTTTTTTCAACTTAAAATATCGTATGTTTTATCAGTAGCTTTCCTATGTATTGATAATTATTCATTATTTAAAATAGTAAGGTAATGATTATCGTTTAACCATGCTTTTAATTTAAAACAACAGGTTGGGGACTGCAAATTCAGGCTCTTTCACAGACTTCTGGACCAGCAGACAGTCTAACTATCCAGTTATTAAGTAGTTAAGAAAAATAAAAGAGAGACAGAGAGAGAGAGAGAGACTGTGTGCGTATAGAGGTAGTAGAAAATATTTAATTGTTTTACTTTATGTTTCTTTTCACGGATATTTACATATTTTCTTAAACATCCTTTAAGATGTTATTACTTTGTCAAGTTATTATTTCTCTTACTCTTATTTCATTACTCATTTATCAGTATAACTCAGTCATAGAATTTAAAACTTTTATTTCCTACAAGTTTATTCGGACTTTATTTCACTTATATCAATATCAATAAGAGCGATATCAGGCTGCATATGATAAATTGACAAGTGGCACACTTAGCAAAATTAATCAATAATTAGTCCACACTCGATGAGCAGTAAAAAACTACTGACTAAAACGCTGCGCAAAGAAATGCACCTTGCACGAAGTTTTGGTTGAACTTCTTTGTCTTACTTGCTATGGGGCTGGTACTTGCTGACTTCATGTGTTTAGGCTTAGCGGCTCGCTTCGGTTGTCACTTGACACTTCCGAGAGCTATGACGTACACAGTCATCATGTTAAGGGACGACTTTCGTTAAGGATGACTCTTTTAAAGATCTTAAAATTTTATTACGGAGAAAGAGAAAAATAAATTTTTTAATGCAAGTCATCACTCAACAGCGTCATCTTCTGAAAACTATCACCATTTTTGGTATGTATGTGTGTATATATATACAAATAAAATTAATCTGAATTAAAGTAAGAAGTAGATCATGGTAAATCAAATACTTCAAAAATTTTCAAAAAAGTTTCCGCTTTTAACCCTCTTCTTTTTAAAACTATTCTAAATTTAACGTTTAAATCTATTGAGAATAATCCTTCGATACATATAAGTGTTATAAAGATAAACATATTGGAAATTCAAGGTGATCAGTGATCCTTTGGGGGCGAGATGTGAGAAATAAATAAACACAACTAGAGTGTATTTAAATTTTTTCTCTTACTTTTTTTTATTAATGCGCAACGTTTCGCTGACGTATGTGTCAGCCTCATCAGGCTACAAAAATTAAAAATCAAAAATTTTACTATAAGCGATTTGGTAGACTCACACACAAAAACATAATAAATTCACAATATAAATTATTACCGCAGGCGTAAGTGTATTGACTTACTCGTCACCTGTCGAACTATTGACTGACAATAGATTTTACATCACACCAGCGCTTATATAGGCGACGGTAAAGGGCGATGAACTCAATCGGGACATTTAAACTTTCTCAGCAAAGGAAGGTACGCTGGATGAAAAGAAAGCACATCTTCCTTTCTATTGATATTATGTTTGTCCAGTTTAATATGAAGCATTTCAGGAATAGTTCTTTTTCTGTAATTGGCTTCTTTGTCAATATGCAAAGACTTTAAAATCAACAAAAAATTTTCTAAATAAAAATCCTGATATTTTTTTCACCTCTGCTGACAAAGGCAACGTTACGGTTTGTCTTAAAAAAAGTGATTATGCCGAAAAAATGCATTATTTGCTGTCAGACACATCGACACATAAAATTATTTCTAAAAACCCACTTAATTCTTTACAAAAGCGAGCCTCTAACATTTTAAAGAATCCAAACTCTAACGGCTTCCTTTCTAGCACGTACCATCCTAACGCTCTGTTACTTACAGACACAACGTTAGCTAAATGTTATGGCTTGCCAAAAATACACAAGGTCGATGCCCCCTTACTTCGTATCGTCTCTCTCGTCAATAGCCCGACATATTTTCTGGCAAAAGTAATTTACAATGTACTCAAGAACTCAGTTGATGTTCCAAAATCACACATTAATAATAGCTTCGAATTAAAAAATAAACTAAAAAATACACAATTCACTGCTAACTACAAATTAACGTCTTTAGATATCAGTTCCCTATTCACTAATATTCCTTAAGAGCTAGTACTGAGGAGCATCGATCGACGTACATTGACTATAATGAATAAATGTCGAATCTCTGTTTAAGATATTCGACAATATACAGAAATTTTATTTAATAACACCTTTTTTACATTTGACAACAATTTCTACCAACAAATTTTCGGCACGCCAATGGGTTTGCCTATTTCACCTTTGTTTGCTGACCTTGTAATGGATGACTTGGAAAATGACTGTCTCTCCATTTTAAAAAATAATTACAACGTTACTTCATCCTTTTATTTTCGTTACCTACTCCTTCCGGACGAATCTTAAATCATTTTTCTCGTCATCCAGTTAGCTAAAAAAGAATTATTGTGTTCAATTTAGTCGATAGAGCGATCTTACTTTCCAGCACATGTTTTCATGGTGTGAATATTGCCAGAGTAAAAAATCTTTTGACAAGAAATAATTATCATTCGAACTTTATTAACAAATATATAAAGGTAAGATTAAAAAGACACAAATATATGAATCACAACAAAAGAACCACAAACACTTACCCTTTGTGCGAAATTGGTATACCATATATAGACAATAATTTTGAAAAATCTCAACCATGTTAAACCCTACAATATTCACACCTACCCTCTTATCAACAAAAAACTCAACCACGTAGTCTATTTAGGAAAAGGTCAAACGGAAAAACATAAACAGACAAATGTAGTGTATAAATTTTATTATAAAAATTGTCCTGCGTCATATGTGGGTGAGACATAGCGAGTTGCTGAAGTCCGCATTAGTGAACACATTAAAAATAAAAATTCTGATTCAGTCGTTTGCGAACGTTAAATTGATTATAACCACGAATTTGATTGGGATAACTTCAAAATCCTTGACAAAGAAGCCAATTACAGAAAAAGAACTATTCCTGAAATGCTTCATATTAAACTGGACAAACATAATATCAATAGAAAGGAAGATGTGCTTTCTTTTCATCCAGCGTACCTTCCTTTGCTGAGAAAGTTTAAATGTCCCGATTGAGTTCATCGCCCTTTACCGTCGCCTATATAAGCGCTGGTGTGATGTAAAATCTATTGTCAGTCAATAGTTCGACAGGTGACGAGTAAGTCAATACACTTACGAATTCTAGCGTTCCTGCGGTAATAATTTATATTGTGAATTTATTATGTTTTTGTGTGTGAGTCTACCAAATCGCTTATAGTAAAATTTTTGATTTTTAATTTTTGTAGCCTGATGAGGCTGACACATACGTCAGCGAAACGTTGCGCATTAATAAAAAAAAGTAAGAGAAAAAATTTAAATACACTCTAGTTGTGTTTATTTATTTCTCACATCTCGCCCCCAAAGGATCACTGATCACCTTGAATTTCCAATATGTTTATCTTTATAACACTTATATGTATCGAAGGATTATTCTCAATAGATTTAAACGTTAAATTTAGAATAGTTTTAAAAAGAAGAGGGTTAAAAGCGGAAACTTTTTTGAAAATTTTTGAAGTATTTGATTTACCATGATCTACTTCTTACTTTAATTCAGATTAATTTTATTTGTATATATATACACACATACATACCAAAAATGGTGATAGTTTTCAGAAGATGACGCTGTTGAGTGATGACTTGCATTAAAAAATTTATTTTTCTCTTTCTCCGTAATAAAATTTTAAGATCTTTAAAAGAGTCATCCTTAACGAAAGTCGTCCCTTAACATGATGACTGTGTACGTCATAGCTCTCGGAAGTGTCAAGTGACAACCGAAGCGAGCCGCTAAGCCTAAACACATGAAGTCAGCAAGTACCAGCCCCATAGCAAGTAAGACAAAGAAGTTCAACCAAAACTTCGTGCAAGGTGCATTTCTTTGCGCAGCGTTTTAGTCAGTAGTTTTTTACTGCTCATCGAGTGTGGACTAATTATTGATTAATTTTGCTAAGTGTGCCACTTGTCAATTTATCATATGCAGCCTGATATCGCTCTTATTGATATTGATATAAGTGAAATAAAGTCCGAATAAACATGTAGAAAATAAAAGTTCTAAATTCTAATTTTTTACACTATTAAATAACTGAATAGTTAGACTGTCTGCTGGTCCAGCATCCTGTGAAAGAGCCTGACGCTGCAGTCTCCAACCTGTTGTTTTAAATTGAAAACATGGTTAAATGAGAATCATTATCCTTTAATTTAAAATAATAAATATTTAACTCCAAATTTAATTAATTAATAAAAGTTACTTTTAGTCATTTTAGAGTCATATTTGGTTTCTCACTTTTATCGTTTTTGGTGATGTTGATAAAAAAATTTTTTTGCTTTACGAATAGTAGACGTCATCTTAAAAGTAGACGGCGTCTGAATTTTTTTTCCTTCCTTAGATATTTTGTCAGGTTCGTTAATAAATGCGACGTTAGCGTGAATGACAATTATGGTCTGTTTATATTCATTTCAAATGAGAAATTGATTTTTTTTACGAAAGTATACGAAAAATCATTATTTGCTATTATTACTTACGATATGCACGGCATATCATACTGCCCCTCCTTGACAACAGTGAGGCGATCTCAGCAAGAGACCATTAACAGGAGGGGGACGAGGTTATATAAGGCCCAGCAAGCCTCTAATCGCGGCACATGGGCAGCAGTCGGGCAGTTTAAGGAGGTCAGGCGAACTAAGGAGATCAGCCAGATCAAGCACACGCGCTACTTTGCCTTTAATTTCAGTATCTTGAATAAATCTCTTGATATAATCAGTGTTGGTCATTTCCGCGACGCACCTCCTTACCAATATTATTTTTACGTTAAAGTTTTGGTACTAAGTGTGGGGTTTGGTGAGAATCGGAGTTTTTTATTTTCCGCGTTTAAAAAAAAATTCCGCCGAGAAGCACACATAGTGCAGTGCCGCGAGAATACGACGATTTGAAATCAAGAAGCCGAGGGTCCAACCAGAAGCGACAGGACCGATTTACAATCAGCGGTGGCAGCAGCTCAAAAGCCAGTAGGACTAGGGTACCAATTGCTGATAATCACGGGATCAAGCAGACAAAAGGCGAGGGAAATGGTCTCCAAAACCTTATTTCTATTGGTGTGCATAGCGACGTTCACGTAAGTACATTTGTAGTAAAATTTTTTTTCCCTTACTCCCAAGGCACTTATTAGGAAAAGATAGGGTTGGGGAAAATTTTTAATTTTAATATATATTTATTTTTTCGCCGGCTACCCTTTTTTTTAGTGGTTTTTTTCTCGAGACTCGGAACACCCTGCATATCGTACGTTACACTATTAATGCTACTTAAGATTTAAAAAATTCATTTTAGTTGTTAAATATGTATTGTTGTTGAAATAAACACTTGTAATATATCAATGTCTATAAAATTTTGTGTATCTTTGTTAGTTAGTATCGACATCTTTTCCCCGGCACATGGCGTTGTTTTAAATTGCTGCACGATGCGAATATGGGGTGTTACATGTCATTCATTAATACTTCTTTGAATGGTGTTTATCGTTTCTTTAAAAATAGTAATAAGGAAACATACAATAAACAAACAAATAGTTAGAGACTTAGCCTCGCTTTGATACCATTGTTGTTAAATAATTAATCGTAATTATTGAACTTTATCATCCGGTAAAAATTTGATGTTTGTGGATTTGGATCTCACACTCCCAGACTGGCCGCGGGACTAGCAGACTGTCTAACCATTTACCAGTTTATACGAAAGAAAAAAAATAAGATGTTATGTTTGTGAAATGTATATATAATAATACCTTTACCTTTATTTTCTTCTTTTTGGTCTCTGTCTTTTATATCACCAAACAACTCATAACTCCAGGCAATATGTGACTTCGACTTATGACGTGCAATCAAATTATAATTTCAGCACTTTAACTCTGAACAACCCTTCGGTATTACTCATTTTTTAGTATCATTAATTTATTCAATGAGGTACTCCATACAATTTTGTTGTCATTATATTTTCATTTTAACGTTACAGTTGTAATTTTAACAGGTTTCTTAAAATCCGAATAGCGTATCTGTGAATTGAATTAGTGAATTAAGAACCACACTCGATGAGCAGTGAAAAGCGGCTAAGACGCCGCGCGAAGACATGCACCTTACGAGGAGCTTTAGTTAAAACTTCTTTGTCTTACATGCTATGGAGTCGGTACTTACTGACTTCATGTGTTTAGACTTAGCGGCTCGCTTCAGTTGTTACTTGATACTACCAAGAGCTACGAAGTACACAGTTAGCTTTGTTAGGTGACGATTTCCATGAAGTATGACTTTTTTATGAGTCTTGAAATTTTCTCATGAAGGGAATAAATTTAATATGAAATAGAATGAAATAAAAAATTTTATTTATTTTATTTACTTATACAAGTCGTCACTGAACAATGAGTCTCGATTAACATTTAAGAGACTAGGAAGTAGAGATTTATCTCTTTGGGGTATCGGTGATTGTTGATTTCTTTCTTCACGTAATGTTTTAAAATTTTCAGTATCATTAGAGTCTAAATTGGCTGTGTGTCCATCAAAAGTAGGTAAACTTCGTTTTTCTTAAACTTACAGCATAAGTTACCATTGTGGTATTGATGGTCTACTAAGATCTTTCTGCTTTTTTTCCATTCCAGGCGGTATAGTAAGAGAGACATTTTTAGTGCCTTTTTTTCTTTCTGTTATCTATTTCGTTGTACTAGTAAATTCAAGCTCTTGTCAGTTTTAATTATTCATATCACTGGATCTATAATTACGTGCTAGAAATGCCTACGTAGGTCGGGGAACTTTGAAGATAGGTTTTAAAGGTAGCATGCGAGATTGTATTGGCTGAAATGCACTAGATTGCTTTTGGAGTGGAGGCTATTATTAGAGAGACTACTATTACGATTACTGCTGGATGTTAAAATTTTTGGACGTCTGATACGTCCCCAGTATAATCTGTATAATCCTTCAAAATAGAATTTAAATTTAAACGTCCGGGTTTACACTTATAGGTGTAATTATTCATAGGGCTTAGCTCTCCGTCGATCAAGTCAACTCATAGGATCTTTCATCCACTCAATACATGTTAAGGGTCCATTTTTGTCCGTATATAGTGATGTCGGAAATGTTGGACTGCAGCCATTACTACTAAACGCTGTTTTTCAGTAGTAGAGTAATTTTTTTTGCATTTATTGAGAGTACAAGACATGTAGACTACAGGGTTATCTTCTCCTGGCTCTCCTTGACTTAAAATAGCACCAATAGCTTAACTAGAGGCGTAAGTCGACAAAATAAATGATTTGTTAAGGTCGATACATGCTAGTACCAAAGCTTAGCACAGGGCTAATTTTAATTTTTCAAAACTTTTTTTTTGAGTTTTCGTTAAATCGAATTTTTCACTTTTTTTTAATAGTTGGGTGAAAGGTTCTGTAATTTCAACATAATCATTAATAAATCGTCTATAATACCCAGTGAGTTCTAAGAATGCTTAAATTTTTGTACAATTTGTTGAAGTTGAAAAATTTTCAACTACTCGTGGTTCTTGGGTTCGAATTTTACTCTATAACCGCCTATTTTATATCCTAAATATATGACTTCCAGAGTGAGAAATTCGCATTCATCTAACTGTAGTTTCAATTCAGCATATATTAGTCTATCAAATAATTTTTTAAAATTTTTATCTCATGTTCTTTCAAAGTTTTCTTACACATTATAATACCAAGTAAAAAACATCAAAAATGTGACTCATAATCTCAATAATACTAAATCCATGAGTCTTTAAGATGTAAAAAATGCGGAGCAAATCTGAATAATGTCAATTTTTACTGGTTCTTCTCTTGAATTGACAGCCATGGTAAAACAGCGAACCAGATTATATGTTACCACTTTTTTTCCTGCGAACAATCTAGAAGTGGTTTTTATCGAGCGTAGGTATGATTGACCGTGAATTCTAGTTTGTACCATAGAAATTTTTATTGAGACTAGATTTCTGGCAAGAATTTTATGGACATGTTTCTGTTTTAAGATTACTCCTGTAGAATTTAAATGTTGCAAAGTTGACGGAGATATCGAGTTTTCCTAATTCATTCCTATATTATCTATAATTTGGTAAAAATTTGCTTGTTTAATTGAAATTTAATTTGATTCTCAGTATTTGATCTTCGATACTCGATATTCACCGTTGTATCAAGCAACACAAGTCTAAGATTCTCGTTGTTTGTCATTGCAATCCTTTCTTATGAATGGGCTATAATTTATAGTTCTTTTTTTTAAGGTTTAAGACTTTTACGTCATTACAAAGCCTGGCTCGTTATTTAGCTAGAAATGAATTTTCTTATATTCCTGTCACACTAAATGGTATTTATTGTTAATGTTAGTCCAATAAAAAAAGTTTTTGTATTTATATTTGTAATGGTGTCCCAGAGTAAAAGAAGATATTTTTACATCATTAACGTCAGCTCCAATGTCTATGATAAATATGTCCTCATTTTCATTCAGCTGTAAGATTTCTAGCCTAACTGTCGGCACATTGCCAATGTTTCTTGCAATTGACACTATAGCGATTTCACCCTATAGTTCGTCAGAAGACACTAGTTTAAGACATTAGTTTAGACACTGAGCAACGAGTACCTATACTAATGAAGAGAATTTGGTCAAGAATTTTGTTGATTACTGAAAAAACTCTGTCTATACGTTATAGACGGTTTATTTCCATAAGTCCCCTTGAGAAGCTCTATCAAACTACGATAAAATAGAACGTTCCTATTCCTTCGTCAAATTAAATAGGTAATATTGTGTTTTTGCATAACTTTTAGCAATAAATTGAAACATTCATTTATTGTAGTTATGTATATCTCATTCTAAAAGGCATTCTGTCTCTTACTTAACTCTTTAGCTTATACGGGTGAAAAAAAATCTTTTAATATTTTTTCCATACAACGAATAAGTTTTTATCTTACTTATATTTTTAGACTAGAAATATATTTTGTGTAGATATAGTATTAAAAACAGAGTTAAATTATATACACGCATTTATAAAAAAACTTATCTTTACATACATAAAACAATAATTTTAATCAATAGTTGATTTGTTTACTTGATTCGAAACACAAATTAAAGGTTGCAAGATGAAAATGAAATTTTATGTATCTTTAATATATTGTTATATTATAAAAATTCCAAGAAATTGTGACCAAAGCGAATTTTTACTTATAAAAACATTTTTATTTCTTTAGGAGGCTTATTACAAAGTTTTCGTATAAAGTAGAGGCACTATAGAAAATTTTCAGTTAAAATTTAT
>NW_019379455.1:134314-145208 GCF_000648655.2 Copidosoma floridanum | reverse complement strand
TTTTTTTTTTTTTTTTTTTTTTTTTTTTTTTTTTTTTTTTTTTTTTGAAATAAATTTTCTATAATGTTCTTGTGGAGTTAAAAATCTTGTGAAGTAAAAAATTTGTTAATGTACTTTATCACACCATTTTTGAAGCTTTTTTTATTTTTTCTCCAAGTCATTTGAAAATACAATAAATTTGTGGATTACATTTTTTTTTCCAATATTAAAGTATATTACGTGTTAAGCTCTTACATGGATTTTTCGGTGCGGGGATAAGCAAAAGCATGACTTGTGATTAACTTATACTTTATTAGAACTCCTTGTATTCGAGGGAGGCTGTGCGTGTATTCTAGTGTCGTGAGCCTGGTCCGTTCACTCTCGCGTCTTTAGCTAATATCTCCTTTACTCTCGTGCTTTGGTGTTCCATTCCTATTACTTCTTTTCTCTATTACCCTACTTTTTAGGCCTAGACCAGCGAAGGCGCACGCACACATAGCTATATACTACTGTACGTAACACGTCCGTGGCCGCAACGCCAACGTCCTTCTTGATCTGTATGTTTGTGATAGATTAGTGTTAGTTATATGCTGTTTGTGTTGTATATCACTTTCAGTTAGAGGAAAGAGGGTGGTTTCAAGCGCTTTATTACTGTTTCTTATATGTATAAATGTTTGTTTATGTGTGCGCGTTTCCCACGTACAAAATGATTTTATTTCAAAAGTCTTGTATTTACTTATGGTACATAATCGCTTGCATGCATTTTTGCTTACATGCTTGTTTTTTTTTTTTTTATTTACAAATGGGCTATACAATGAATTCTGATAGCAATTTTTTTTTAGTTACACAGTTGTTTGTACAGTTATTCTCATTTTTGTTTTCAGTATATACAAAATTTCTTACTCTTTTTTTTATTATTATTATAATTCTGCTTATCATAAACTACCTATATCTTACTATATTTGACGATACACGGTGCTTCGAAAATATTTTGGAGATAAGAATACGTTTATTACTATGGTTAAGTTACAAAAAAATCTATAATTTCGCTGACTTTCTGCATATTTATTTTATTGTGGTAATAATAATATTAGCAATTATGATTGATAAGTATTTTATAATTAGTGTCGAGAATGCACTGGTCAAGGTCTACTTTGTCCGGCCTAATTTATCATCATCATCATTATTATTATTATTCTTATTATTATTATTATAACTATTATTGTTATTATTTATATATATTTATGCTACTGTAAGTGTAATATTATGACTCTAGTTTTACCCCTTTTTTTCCCATTATTGCTATTAATATTTTAAGATAACCCATCGGCTACAGAGCGATGCTGATCTCCGANATCAACATTATTATTATTATAACTATTATTGTTATTATTTATATATATTTATGCTACTGTAAGTGTAATATTATGACTCTAGTTTTACCCCTTTTTTTCCCATTATTGCTATTAATATTTTAAGATAACCCATCGGCTACAGAGCGATGCTGATCTCCGATGTTATCTTCGTTACCATCCATTGTCTGTTGCACTGGTCCTGTAAACAATCTATAAAACATTAGTAAAAGGGGAACCCCCATTTTTTTAAGCCCAAAATATCGTGTAGCTGCTCCTAATAATATTTCCACTACCATCCACGAGTAATCGTTCCAGTTTGACAGCTCTCCTTTTATTTGTGCTACTTTGTATTCGTATGTTTAGTAATGCTTACCACCGTGACGTTTTCTTATTTCGTATATCCTACTCTATTCTCGCGGGTATATTTTTGTTTTTGAAATATTTTAAGAACTGCAGTAGAGAGAGTAAGGGGCAAGAAAAGAGAGCAGTTGGACGTATAGCTATACGTCTCTATCTACGTTTCTTTTTTTCTATATCTACGCTCATGCACATATATGTACCTGGAAGGCGACGCACTCGAATATGATGCGACTTTATGCACAAAACCATTAAATAACCATGTGCTTATTTTCAGCTGCGAGTGTTGCATTTTTTTTGCAGATGTCTATTTCCTATCTGCTGTTGAGGAATACGCAATGCAGTATACATATATCCATTCCTTACAATCCTACTACGGCTACGCTTCCTTCTTGCCACATGCTTCATTTTTTCTCACTTTGTCGTTATTTTTTTTAATTTGTTGCTTTTTTCTAATTTTTTTTTTTTTTTTTTCTTTCATATTTTCTCACTTTCTTCGGTAATTGAATAAGTACACTTTATCAATATATATATCCTTGTGGTTCGCCACCACCGTAACTTCCCCAGATCTTTAATGTGTCCTACGCGCTGAGATGCTCGGCGAGTTCATTTCAGCAGAAGCTGTTGGTGTTGTTTTTGGCAACGTTGTTGGTTATTTCTCTAACGCCACCCTAGCATCGAAGTAATCGATTACCTTTGTTTTTTTGTGGATTTCAATGCGTTGCTTACATTGTCTTCTCCCGAATACTAGCGTCAGCTAAGGGAGTTCACTGCACAGTTCGTGGGCCTTCGTCTGGCTACGAGAAGCGCTTTTAATTGCTACAGATCCAAGCCTAAGAAAGAATTTTTGTAGATTTGTTGGGGGTAGTGAGGTGTTGGCAGGTTATTTCTGAGGAAGGAAGGGGTAGTCTCTTAACGTCGCGGATGTGATTGCTTTAGGGGATCACGGTATCCAGCGATAACAAACAGTAAGTTTGCGTTACCAAAAATCTAAACGTGTTTTTTTGGACTCCTCTGTATTTTTCGATTTTTTTTTTTCATCCGTTTGACCCTGCATACTCTATGCTTACAGCTTAATTTGAATAATGTTACACTTGTTATATAATTTTTCTTTGGTTGTAGCACTTCACTTTTGTTTTGGTAACCCTCCCTCTTTATTATAATATATTACCTTATAGTTATTCTTATCATTATTTTTTCTATTATTGTTATTATTATTATTNCTTATGAGGCCATTATACAACTTAAAAGCGACCTAGACAATAATGTCTTTTATCTCTATCGGAAAGGTGTCTGGAACTGTATGCAGAGTAATTATGATAACATTAAAAGGTATTTTAGTCGTCCCTAAAGTGCAGCGTGCTTTGTATATGACGCCAATTATTAGGACTTTTTCTCTGCTCTCTATACGCGTGTCTACAGTGAGACAGCTATCTTTTATAATTGATACTTCGGCACCAGGATCCGTGCAAAATTTTGCGCTATATGATTGCATCTAATTGCTGCTTAATATTACTGAATGTGATGTGCTTACAGTAATCCATAAATTTACCTTGTCGAGATGTAGGTTCATGTTTTCATTGATGTTTTTTTCGTCAACTACAGGGCTTTTGGTCATAAGTTTTATTTCAAATCTTCCTTCTTCTCGAACATTTTTAGCCGTTTGAGGAGCCTACTTGGGGTTTGTTATTCCGATGTGTATTTTGTCTGACTCTGTTGGCTTCATCCCTCCATTGGCTGCCTCTCTCTTATTCTTCCGCGTGCACTCTGTCTCTTTTTCTATTATGAGGGTACGCTCGGCACTTAACGATCAGGACGAACGTCCTCAAAGTTTAAATATTATTATAACTATTGTCGTTGAATTGTCGTCAGTTAATGGCTTGCAGTCGCTTTAAGGGTCTGGTGGTGGTGGTGGTGGTTCAGGTAGGGCCTTGTGCGCATTTTTTTAGCCTTATCATTTTCTTGCTCCCTCTCAATCTTTTTTTTACCTTCCATATCCTGTATGAGTTCTCGTATACAATTTCTTTCGTTTATAAACGATGTACTCGTTGTCTTCACCTCTTTTTCTATATTTTTCTCTTTGCGCATGTACGCTAGTTTATTGTCCGTTGATCCTTGCGACAAAATTTCATCCTCGTCGTTTACTGCTGCACGGGTATCTTTTTCCATTTTATATTTCATATTTTCCGTTATCTAGCATTTTTGTCCTGTATCTTTATCACTGTAGCTACTAGTACTTTATATGTGTTAGCTTGCTCTAAGTTTCCTGGGTTTCTTTTTAATTACTCTTTCGTCTGACTCATTTGAGTCCGATGTTTCTATTTTATCTTTTTTATTCGTTCTTATTATGTTTCTTGTCTTCTTGTACGCATGTTATGTATGCGTGCCAGTGGAGCGCTTACGTCTTCAAGATCGTCTTTTTCCTGTTTTTCCACGATCTCATACAGCTCCCGGCGCAGAAGTTCTGGATTTTTCTCCTCAACTTTTAGTACTGCATTGCAAGAAAGAGAATCCAGTGCTTTATTTTTTCATCCATATCTGTAAACAACATCGAACTTATCGTCAGAGTTCTGCTTTCAGTCTGGTAAATCTTATATCAAGTTTCTTTGATGCGTGGAAGTGTCTAAGCGGTTAGTGGTCCATTACGACTGTAAATTTACGACCGAACAAATATGGTCTAAAATGCTTTTTGGCATACACTATCGTCAACAACTCCTCATCGTGTGTCAGGTATCGTAATTCACTACCTTTTCAAAATCTGGTCACGTATTCACAAGGGTAATCTTCACCTATCTTTTCTTGCCTTAAAATTGCTCCGATGACGTACGTTCGTATAAGCGCACGTTCTTGTTCTTCCTCCTATTTAAATTCAGCTGTTTTTCTTGATACTTTTGAGAGCGGTTGGGCTATTCTTGCGTCATCTTTGTTGAAGTGTCGATAGTACCCCACTAACCCAAGGAATTGTATTATTTTTCTTGTATTTACTGACTTAGAAAAATTTCGTACTGTTTATATTTTTTCTGGATTTGTTTTGATCTGGCTATTGCCTACAATATGTTCGAGCTTATTTGCTTCCTTTCGAAGAAATTAAAATTTTTTTGGTTCTATTATGAGATTTGCGTCGACTAACAGTTATACGATCCTTTTCAACCTTAACCCACGTTGCTCCAAATTTTCTGCTAATACCATGATGTCGTCCATGTATACTTTGGTTTCACGTCCTTGTAGGCCCGCTCGTGCCAGTGTTATCACTCGCATAAACGTGTTGGGGAGTCAATGCATTCCATCGGCATTTGCTTATACTGGTAGTGTCCGTTTGATTCTGAGAACGCTATTTTATGAGTATCCTCCTTGTGAATTTCTACTTGGATGATTCTACTTGGTAAATTTGCTCTTTAAATCTACCAAGGTTATATCTTTTGCAGCTGAAAAGATTTCCAAAATTTCATTCTGGAATGGCAACGGATAGCACGTACCGACTATTATCTCGTTTAATAGCCAGAAGTCCGTTACAACTCTTCAGCGTTTTTTCTTGTTTGGTCTCACATTTTTTGGAACAATCCACAAATTTGAGTTGTATGTTATTGTCGATGGTTCGATTATTTGTTGCTACAATAGCTTGTCTATTTCTACCTGCATCTGTTACTTTAGTTTCATTGGATACCGTACTCTTTTTGCAGCAATTGCCTTTTCTATGAACGATGTTATTCTATGCTTAAGTAAGTTTGTAGCCTTTAGTGGCTCGCTGTTGAGGCCAAATACGAAAGGATTGTATTTTATGAGATCTCGAATGTGGCCTTATTTTTCCGTGTTGCAGCCGGATGTATCGACGATTTACATTATTTTGCTTACTTGTGCCACTGTATCTGGTTTTTTGTTGTCTCCAGGATTTTTAACGTTGTTTTCTCTTGTATCTTTGTTATCTTTTATATTTTCGTCCGAATTTTTAATATTGAACAGCCCGATGATGGCTTCGCTTAAACCTTCCGCGTTGTCCCTAGCGATTCTAAGCAGTTCTGCCCATTGTCTAATTTCGAATTAAAAAACATTTACCTCTGGTATTGGTACCTCAATTTGTTTATGTGTTATATTTATCATCCCTACATATTTTTTAGTTTTTTTACTTTCTCTTCTAAAATTATCGATTAAAATTCCCACCTTTATATTTCGTAGAGGGACTTGTGTTTGGCTGCTTTTATCATTTGTGCGCGCAAATATTATTTTTCTTGACTTTAAAAGGATTTTAAAATATTCGGGTTTTTGTAAAGGGATTCTGATGCCTTTTCATTTTAAATAACTTTTTTTGGCACTTATGAGGCCATTATACAACTTAAAAGCGACCTAGACAATAATGTCTTTTATCTCTATCGGAAAGGTGTCTGGAACTGTATGCAGAGTAATTATGATAACATTAAAAGGTATTTTAGTCGTCCCTAAAGTGCAGCGTGCTTTGTATATGACGCCAATTATTAGGACTTTTTCTCTGCTCTCTATACGCGTGTCTACAGTGAGACAGCTATCTTTTATAATTGATACTTCGGCACCAGGATCCGTGCAAAATTTTGCGCTATATGATTGCATCTAATTGCTGCTTAATATTACTGAATGTGATGTGCTTACAGTAATCCATAAATTTACCTTGTCGAGATGTAGGTTCATGTTTTCATTGATGTTTTTTTCGTCAACTACAGGGCTTTTGGTCATAAGTTTTATTTCAAATCTTCCTTCTTCTCGAACATTTTTAGCCGTTTGAGGAGCCTACTTGGGGTTTGTTATTCCGATGTGTATTTTGTCTGACTCTGTTGGCTTCATCCCTCCATTGGCTGCCTCTCTCTTATTCTTCCGCGTGCACTCTGTCTCTTTTTCTATTATGAGGGTACGCTCGGCACTTAACGATCAGGACGAACGTCCTCAAAGTTTAAATGCTCCGTAGTATAAGAAAATATTTTTTTATCAGGTGCATTATTTGTTTTATTTAGGGGTCCTTTGTCGTTATAATTCTCACCTTTATTATAATTTCAATTATAGTTATAATAACCTCTATGCTTATTGTAGTTACCATCTAGGTTGTTGCAACCGTTATTTTTATTTCTTGAATAATCAGCATTCCTAATGTAGTAATTATATCCGTTGTAACCCGCATTAATACAGGGATCCTTTCTATAATCGTTATTGTATCAATTATCCGTATAAAAATATTAATTATAACAATTCAGGTAGTTAAAATTTCTTTCTGTATAATTTGGACTATCGTTGTTGTATTGTCCGTACCCGTCCCTCCGATTTAATTTTACACTTTCTGCGTCTCTCACTAATAGGCGAGATTCGCTTGTATCGTGTCCTCTGTGTTTACAGTAAACGCAATTTTTATCCCTTATATTTTGCACATTCTGTGTTACTAACGTTGATATTCTACTCGCTTGTATATCTGGGTTTTGAATCGCAATCTTTGTTGCGTCTGCTACCAGTTTCATGCATAATTTTGTAGCATGTTTCCCGTACTCATTGCAATACGAGCGAAATTGTTAGTATTCAGTTGTTCTATTTTTATCTATCATGTCACGTGCTTCTTCCTGCTCGTGGTTGCGCACATGGTCATTTGTATCTCCCCCCTTTGTTCTTGCTAGACATACTTGAGCCTCGATTCGTGCTGGCATTATTTCGCGTATGCTAAGATCGCTTTCCATTTTCAAAGCGGCTACAATAGCTTCACTCATTGTTTTTGGATTAAGGGATGTTACTCTGTAGTTATAAGGTGATTGTATTCCGTATGTGTATTGCTTTATGGCTTCTTTTTCAGTGCTCTCTTTCAACGCCTGTCGTTGACTAGAGAGTAGTGTCATGTCCAAGTCGTATAAGGTTATTATTTTATCGTACGTTTTCTGCATGCGGTTGCTGTATTCTTTTACTAGTTCGCCTCTGTATTGTTTGATAACTCTTAATTTTGCCAATAATGTTTCGACGCTACCGATGCTGCTGTATCTGTTTTTTAGTTCTACTAAGAATTCGTTTATGGAAGAGGACTGTGGTAGGTGTGGTATGAATTCGACTGCCTTGTCTTGAAATTTATTTGCCAGTGAAACTATAAAAAATTTTTCATTCAAAGGGCATACAATCCGTGAGACCATTTTTACTATTTGTCTGAATAGAGGTAACGTAACCAGTTCGCCCGTAAATATTGGCACGTTTTTTACTAAGTGATTTAGTGGCAACAATGTGTACTGAATTAGGCGTTTATAATTAAAATTTTCTGTATAATACGGGGGTTCTGTAAATTAGTCTTGGGTATTTAAGTAATTTTTATTTGCTCAATCTGGCCTGAACTCTTCTGCAGGTTGAGGTTGTGCCGTAGTATTTTGTTTATAGTTATTATTGTCGTGGCTTGTATCGCAAGTAACGCTATCGTTCCCGATTACTTGTTAGCCTTGAACTACTGGGATTTGCGTTTATGTCTGTCGCAGTGTAGCCTCTTTGCAAGTCTGTCATAACAGTGGATGTCTTGATTGAGTAAATGTAGGTGCTGTTTGATTTGTGTAGTGTTGTACAGCCTGTGTAGCTGCTTTTGTTATGATATCAAGTAGGTCTGAGTTAAGTTTGACTTGCGCTTTGTCGCTGGATTGATTAGTAAATGGTCTATTTGTGTTAGTCGTGGTATTTTCGTGCTCTTGTGTTATTTCTTGTCTGTGAGATAACTGTCTGCGTCTTATGTTTGCCGTTAATTTTCTTAGCATTTTTATCATAAAAAGCTTCTGTTTCTTGCAGGCTTTCTGCCACTCTGCCCATGCTTCTGGGTCATCTTCTCGGTTAAATTTTATCTCCTTGTCGTCTACGTTATTTGGTCCCATTTCGTGTACGTCCGTGCACCTCTCGACTTCCTGTACTCCTTCTCTCAGTGTATCGTTTGCTTCTGTGTCACTCATAATGTTGACGTCTAGCTTTTTTTCCTGTAGTTTGTCTTGTGTGTTTGTTTCTTTTATGTTTAGTTTTGTTAGACACTGTTGTTATTGTGTACTTGGGTTCGCTTTATGGATATGCACACTTTTAATTAGCGTTAGTCAATAGCCTTTTCCCGTTTTTGCTCTAAGTTAACTACTTCTTCTATTTTTTTTTAATTAAAAAATTCTTTTCTTTTGTATCAGGTGTTTGTCGCTTGTATGTTAGGTATACGTTTGATCATGCAATTATGTGTTACAACTAACGTCCTTAAATTTTCTGATTGAATAATAATATCGACATATAGAAACTATCTCTTTGGGCACGGGATTATTATTATCCCAATTTACCTTGGGAGTTATGAGTATAGTATATAAGAACAATGAAATTTTACTCACCAGATTTCTGTCACGATGGTTAGTATAATAATTATCTTGTGTATATCCATGAGTTGGTCTTTGATCCTCCTGTGAATTGACCTGCCTTCAATTTTTCCTTTGTATCCCGCGTCTCTTCTATGGCTGCTGTCCAGGCTCGGCGTACCGTGTTTGCTTTTTGTCTGTATTTCCCTAACTTCAGTAATTAGCAGTTGCCTCTAGTATTCTGGTAAATTGGTCTGCTGGCTTGATATTTAGTTTCTTCTCTTATTGCTGTACGGGTCTGGTATCAGTGTTGATTAATTTTTTTTTCGATTATTTCTCCCTTTTTTCTCCGCTTTCTCCAGATTTCTTGTGTTGTGACGGTTGGACCACTGATTTTGGCGTCTGGTACTAACACTATATTTTCACTTTGCGATGAGCGATATATTCCTTTATATATATATATTTTATTACGTTGATTTATAGAAATTTTTTTTTTTTTTTGTTTCGAGAGACAAGGTGGTTTCCGAACACGCGACAGACCGTAGGAAGTTTTGTCTGTTTTCCACTTCTAACACCAGCTGTTAGGTGGATTTCTCGGTGCGGGAATAAATAAAAGCCCGACTTGTGGTTAACTCATACTTTGTTATACTTATACTTTATTATTCTAGTCTCGCGGGCATAGTCCTTTCGCTTTTGCGTCTCTAGCTAATCTCTCCTTTACTATCTTGCTTCGCTTTTCCTTCCCTATCACTTCTTTTTTATATTCCTTTTTAAGGCCCAAGCCAGCGGGGGCGCACACACGCATAGCTATATGCTATCGAGCATAATAAGTATATTTAAGGTCAAAGCTTAATCGAAATTTTAAAAATTCATCACTTTCTGGAATTTAAGTAACTTTAAAAAAAAAAATTTATGTATTTCTAGAATAATAATTTACTATTTTTTTTAAGGTATTGTTAATGTGCTGTTAAATTTTTCTGATATTATATTAAATAGGTTCAAAAAACACAGTTCCAAAATTCCGGTGGAAAAAAATTGAAAATTACAAAAAGGTACAAATATATTACAAAAATATTGAGCAAACAAAAGTTCTGAATTTCAGCTGTTTGTTCAAGAATTTTAGGTCAATGGGTTTACTTAAGTGTAAATATTGTCTACATGTTTTTGGAACTACAGAAAAATTGAAAATTTATAAGAAAAAACATGACTGATTTTTTGAATGTAGTGTATGCTATGTAGATAAAAAAAAAAAAAATCATTACGTACGCCACGCAAGAGAGAATACGTACGGTAAAGTTATATGTTATTTAATCTATGACCCACAATTTACAAGAGAGACACATTTGAGTAGACATTTACACATCTATAATCCAGAGCACAATGTAATTTATAAACATTGTGGAGGAAAGTGTTAAAGACAAAATGCATTAAAAAAGCATTACAAAGAGGTTTCTTAAATTATAAATGAAGAATTTTGATAGCATGTAAATATCTAATTATTAACCATTATAGTAATTTTTCATGCATAATTTTTTTACTTCTTTAAAAGTACAGTTTTAACTATTTTATACGGAAGATTAAATATCTATTTTCACTCATTAATATACTAAAATATTTATGTGAATTTTTTTATTTAATAATAATTTCTCATTCATATTTATTATGAACCTTTTACTGTTTACCACAGGCTCACTAAAGCTGATTTTTTTTCAATAACCATACTTAACAAAAGGTAATTATTATATCTTTTATGTTATAATTATTATCATTGCATATACAAATTGTAAGTCAAAATTAAATTTTTTTTTTAATCGATGTACTCGTTGTCTTCACCTCTTTTTCTATATTTTTCTCTTTGCGCATGTACGCTAGTTTATTGTCCGTTGATCCTTGCGACAAAATTTCATC
>NW_019379455.1:102437-126456 GCF_000648655.2 Copidosoma floridanum | reverse complement strand
ATATTTTTTTAATATCAGAATTTTCAAAAGAAATAGTACTGTACAATTCTTAATCTATGTATTCAGAAAAAAGTATAGACGTTTTAAAATTATTAGAAAAATTTTGAAAATTTGAAATTTTAGTTGATTTTTCAAACACAATTTTTACAATGTAAATTCAATGTTAAAAAAAAACTTTGAATTTCAATAAGTTCCATCTTTTAACATTGACGTTTAAAGCCATTTTTATTTAATACATTATTGTAATAACTACTGCCAACAATAAAATTTCGATAACGATTCCATTTATTAATAACGTTATTAACTATAAAAAAACGCACATTGGCATAGAAATATTCATTGTTTTACAAAAAAAGTTGAAAAATTTATGAATTGCTCTAAATTTCAGCTAATAACCACGTGTGGGTCGCGAGACCCACGACAGATGTGTAACATTACGTGTGAAATTTGAATATGTTATGAACTCGGTAGTATTTGATTGTCCATGATGAAAAGAGTAGTTTTTGTCAGATAAGTGTCATCGTCTCCAGGGCTATTTTGCGGCCTGAGGGACCTGCGAAACAGGGCGCGAAGGATGTAAGGTAGCCACAGAGCAATGGCGCTTATATGGAGAATCCTATTTTTTCTACCGAGCGCACACCAGCCTCTCAAAAACGCGAGAGGTAGGAGAAGTATTTATTTTTTTTTACTTTAAATAATTTTTATTTCATATTTTTATATTAAAAAGACAGTTTATTTATAAATATGTATTTTGATCGGTGAATAATATAAATCAGAAAAAAGCAAATTATCTTTACATTTTTTTTTGTTCATTATAAACAATAAACATATAAACAACGAGAACAAGAAAGAACAATAATAGACGGCGAAGAGTATCTATACTACCTATAGGTATACCTACACGAAGGTACATACATTAGTTCAACAAACGTTCGTGTGAATGACTTTCTCCGTCTCTTTGTCTCTTTTCGGATTCGGATACCTGTTTACTGTGCATAGTTGCGCATGTGCGCGAATTTAGTTAGGTTGGCTCTTCACTAAAGACAAGTTTAAATAATCACAATTGGAAGGACCCGAGGAAATTAAACATTATGGTTTAACATTGATATTTTAAAATAATTCTGTTCACAGAGAAGAAATTTTTTTTAAATGATGAAAAAATCATACTACTTCTAATATTGATTAGTCATAGTCTACGAGCACAAAATTTGTAAAAAATTAATGAAAAAAGCCTATATGTATAAGTACAATAGAGAGAGAAAGAATTGAATTGAATTGAATTGAATAGTTTATTGAGGCTAAGGACTCAGCGAGACATACTCGAGTTCCTGTATAGCCTAAGCAAAGTACAAAAGGTTACAATATGATTGTTTACTTAAGTAATATTTGGGGCTAAAGCGGTGCCCAAATTATAGTAGCGCATCACATAATGAGGAAAAAAAAAGAAAAAAAATTTTTTAAAATCAATAAATAACAACAGTGACAATAATAACAATAATAAAATTAACAATTGTAATAATGTAACTAAGGAAAAGAACTGTATTAACTAACACTGGCGTTAACTAAGACTAAGTAACACAAGTGTTTGCTAGACCTTACTCAAATAATGATTATAAAGTGCTTCTTTGAAGCACAGCCGACAATATAATTTTCGCACATTTGCGGGAACATTATTCCATACGCTCGCACTTCGTACAAAAAATGAGTTGCGCAAATAATCCAGTCTAGCACGTGGAACAATTAGATCGACGTCTGTGGCGCGCTTAGTACCAGGCCTATCACAAGATCTAAATTCGAATCGATTCGCAAGGTACTCGGGCTGACCAGTTTGCAAGATAGTTGCCAGAGAAGTAAGAGTGAGATACCCAACTCTAAGAGGATAAGGTAACATCCTAAGTCTCTTGTAGTCAGGGGTGATGTGGTCCCGCTTCCGAGTACCCGTCACAAATTGAACTACGGCATTCATACTTCTACGGAGTTTCGTTTCTAGCTCATTTGACAAAGTGAAAAACAGACACGAGCAATAATCGAAGTATGGAATGACCAAATATTTGACCAGCATCAGCTTACAGTCGAAGGGCAAAGATGTACCACATTTCCGGAAACGGTAAAGAGCAGCGTTGCATTTATTAGATGTTATGCCACACTGCGCTCTGAAACTTAATGTGGAGTCAAGCGTAATACCTAAGATCTTCAATGTGTTGGAAACGTGGATCTGAGTGCCGCCGAGCAGTATGTTTGGTACAATCACGCGAGAAAGTTTATCAACAAAGTTGCGCGACCCAAGCCACATAGCGCCAGTTTTTTCTTTGTTGACCAAAAGTCCATTTGATACTGCCCAAGATAAGACATTGTCCAGATCTTGATTGACACGCTCAACAATATCGGGTATGTCATCAAAGGCACCACTGATGTATATACAGAAGTCATCTGCATATAAACGATGTGAACAACAACGTAGCACTGAACCAATATTGTTAATAAACAGCGAGAATAGTAAGGGCCCAAGCACGGAACCCTAGGGTACACCTGAATGTCTATTTCTCGGTTGAAATCGTTCATTCGATGGAGAAACGACAACTTGTGACCGACCAGAAAGATATGATCGGAACCACTTACAAGCTGAATCAGAGAAGCCGTACTTGTTGAGGAGTTTTTTGCACAACAAATCAATATTTACAACGTCGAATGCACGCGAAAAGTCAATAGCCACTAATAGTGTCACTTGTTTTCTATCAATAGCTACCCTGACGTCATCGACTATCTTGACAACTGCCGACTGGATGCTGTGGGATTTCCGGAAGCCGGATTGCAGTGGAGAGAGCAATTTGTACCGCGATAAATACTCGGATACTTGATTATGAACAAGCGTTTTAGGTATTTTTGAAGTCGCACCCAGAATACTGATCGGTCTAAAGTCTTTGGAAACTTTGGGAGCTTTAATCTTGGGAAGCGGTCGCACTAGCGCTTGTTTCCAAATGGATGGAAAGGTACTGGCATCAAGCGAAGCATTGAAGATGTTCATTAAGATTGGAATAATATATAAGAAGCAATCTTTCAGTAGCCGAAGTGGTATACCATCAGGCCCCACTGCGTTTGAGCGACCTTTTTTAATAGCAGCTTGAACATCAGGGGCTTCAACATGTTTAAAATAAAACTTATTATTATTGTTGTCGGTCTCGACAGCAGATACAGTGCTACACAAAGGTAGACTAACTGGATCACCAATGAACAACCGATTNGGTGCCCAAATTATAGTAGCGCATCACATAATGAGGAAAAAAAAAGAAAAAAAATTTTTTAAAATCAATAAATAACAACAGTGACAATAATAACAATAATAAAATTAACAATTGTAATAATGTAACTAAGGAAAAGAACTGTATTAACTAACACTGGCGTTAACTAAGACTAAGTAACACAAGTGTTTGCTAGACCTTACTCAAATAATGATTATAAAGTGCTTCTTTGAAGCACAGCCGACAATATAATTTTCGCACATTTGCGGGAACATTATTCCATACGCTCGCACTTCGTACAAAAAATGAGTTGCGCAAATAATCCAGTCTAGCACGTGGAACAATTAGATCGACGTCTGTGGCGCGCTTAGTACCAGGCCTATCACAAGATCTAAATTCGAATCGATTCGCAAGGTACTCGGGCTGACCAGTTTGCAAGATAGTTGCCAGAGAAGTAAGAGTGAGATACCCAACTCTAAGAGGATAAGGTAACATCCTAAGTCTCTTGTAGTCAGGGGTGATGTGGTCCCGCTTCCGAGTACCCGTCACAAATTGAACTACGGCATTCATACTTCTACGGAGTTTCGTTTCTAGCTCATTTGACAAAGTGAAAAACAGACACGAGCAATAATCGAAGTATGGAATGACCAAATATTTGACCAGCATCAGCTTACAGTCGAAGGGCAAAGATGTACCACATTTCCGGAAACGGTAAAGAGCAGCGTTGCATTTATTAGATGTTATGCCACACTGCGCTCTGAAACTTAATGTGGAGTCAAGCGTAATACCTAAGATCTTCAATGTGTTGGAAACGTGGATCTGAGTGCCGCCGAGCAGTATGTTTGGTACAATCACGCGAGAAAGTTTATCAACAAAGTTGCGCGACCCAAGCCACATAGCGCCAGTTTTTTCTTTGTTGACCAAAAGTCCATTTGATACTGCCCAAGATAAGACATTGTCCAGATCTTGATTGACACGCTCAACAATATCGGGTATGTCATCAAAGGCACCACTGATGTATATACAGAAGTCATCTGCATATAAACGATGTGAACAACAACGTAGCACTGAACCAATATTGTTAATAAACAGCGAGAATAGTAAGGGCCCAAGCACGGAACCCTAGGGTACACCTGAATGTCTATTTCTCGGTTGAAATCGTTCATTCGATGGAGAAACGACAACTTGTGACCGACCAGAAAGATATGATCGGAACCACTTACAAGCTGAATCAGAGAAGCCGTACTTGTTGAGGAGTTTTTTGCACAACAAATCAATATTTACAACGTCGAATGCACGCGAAAAGTCAATAGCCACTAATAGTGTCACTTGTTTTCTATCAATAGCTACCCTGACGTCATCGACTATCTTGACAACTGCCGACTGGATGCTGTGGGATTTCCGGAAGCCGGATTGCAGTGGAGAGAGCAATTTGTACCGCGATAAATACTCGGATACTTGATTATGAACAAGCGTTTTAGGTATTTTTGAAGTCGCACCCAGAATACTGATCGGTCTAAAGTCTTTGGAAACTTTGGGAGCTTTAATCTTGGGAAGCGGTCGCACTAGCGCTTGTTTCCAAATGGATGGAAAGGTACTGGCATCAAGCGAAGCATTGAAGATGTTCATTAAGATTGGAATAATATATAAGAAGCAATCTTTCAGTAGCCGAAGTGGTATACCATCAGGCCCCACTGCGTTTGAGCGACCTTTTTTAATAGCAGCTTGAACATCAGGGGCTTCAACATGTTTAAAATAAAACTTATTATTATTGTTGTCGGTCTCGACAGCAGATACAGTGCTACACAAAGGTAGACTAACTGGATCACCAATGAACAACCGATTAAAGGTATCGAGATCAGCGGGCAAAGTAGCGGTACAATCAATTTTATTCGATAGGCCAGCATCAGTAACGCAGTTCCAAAAGTGGCGGGAAGATTTACATCTTAAGAATTTATCACGATGATGTGTTGCAATAGCGTTACGTATAGCGAGTTTAGCACGGTTACGAAGCCTATTATGGATCTCCCGATCGCTATCCTTCCGAGTCCGATTGTAGACACGACACGCAATATTTCGCTCTCTTATTATCTTACGCAGATCGGGTGTAAGCCAGGGTGTTGGGCGCTTACCACAAGCAGTAAAAGTGCGCAGAGGTGCATGTGCGTCATACAAACGAAGGAGGTTGCTTGTGTAGAGCGAAACCTTATCATTAACGTCAGGTGAAAAGTAAGTGGATTGCCAGTCTGTGTTCATGAAATCCTGATGAAAATGTGCTAGGTCGAAGTTTTTGAAGGAATGCCGTGTGATTACTTTGGGTGCTGTCGAGTCACGACCATACGTGAAGCAAGCCAATAATATGTCGTGACGAGAAATACTAGGCCAAAAATTCTGCGAATAAAAGGCTAGATGTGAGTCGTCTACAAGGCAAAAATAATCGATGGCGGAGAAAGGGTTTCCTTCGTGATGTGTCGCTTCAAAAGGTAGTCTTTTAAGGTTGCAAGTTTGCAGAGAATCGGCAAGTGTGTTACGCGGCGAGAGATTAGAATACCAGTTAATGTTCAAGTCGCCAAGAAGAAAAATATTGTCATGTGCGCCATTACAATTAAGTAAAGCTTTTTCGACCGTTTCACACCAAAAACCTGCCTTTGGAGGATTGTATACCAATGCACAAAGAAACCTATAGGCTCCTAACTGTAATTCAACGAATAGATACTCTGCTTTCACAACGTTGGCAGGCTAAGCAGGCGAGAACGCAACAATTTTAGATTTAATAGAATCGTGTGTGTACATGGCAACACCTCCACCACCTCTATTAACGCGATCATTGCGCAGCAAAACATAGTGTGGAATATCGCACCACGTAGAATCATGATGGACTTTCAAGAATGGCTCGCTAATCCCCATGATATGCACGCCGTACGATAAGACAAAATCCCGCACATCGACAAAATTAATATTAAGAGATTGCGCGTTGCAGTGAGACACACAGAGATACTTTGACAAGTTATTGCTAGTCGCCATTGTTTATAAAGAATATTGCGCGGTCAAGCTGTCTCCGCATAGACGGACACTTAGCCCTATCGTACGCGGAATGATTAACATTGTTTGTAATGTTCGACGAAGTACAATTTTTACAGCGCAAATTAGTTTTACTTTGACATAAGTTCGTAGCATGGGGGCCAGCACAAAAACCGCAACTCGATTCATTCTTACACTCATTTGCTATGTGACCGAACTTTAGGCATTTGAAACATTGCAGTATAGAGACAGGGTCACCTATACGGCATGATCTCCAATCAACATAAACACGAGCTTTAGCAAGTAGAGCCTACCTTACGCTGGTCCGGGTTAACCTCCAAAACGCACGACCGAAATTTTTTATTATCACGCTACGGATACATGTACACGACTTTAATCATATCGCAATCGCTTTTTGATGAGTTTTCTGGCAGATTTTGACTAATAATGCGTTCAACAATATCGTTAGCGTTAAGCTCGACTGGCACGTCGTGTATAATGAGTCTCGGGTTTTTAGCAGCGTTTTTAGAGAGAGAGAGAGAGAGAAAAGAAGAAAACTGACAGCCCCATATAGTACAACGATTACATAAATACTAGAGGGGCTTCGCCCCTCTTCGCACTTCGCGCGCCAACCCCCCAAATAAGAATTGTAAGGTTAGATACAACTAATTTATTTTTAATTGAAGATAGAATACAAAATTGGCTAACACTGATTACGGCTTGGTATGAACTTAACAAAATTGATGATAATGCAAAGTCAATAAAATATATTAATATTCTGAAACACTATATTTTTAATTATCAACTTAAAATTTGGGTGAAAAGAAAGAATGTCAAAAAAAATACTACAATCGGAAGATTAAACATTGTATCTCTAAAGAATAGTGAAAGTTTTTTTTAAAAATTGATATTAAATAAATTAAATGGAGCAATATCGTTTGATAAATAAAAAACATNAGTAAACAAATTATAATGAATATCGTTTGATAAATAAAAAACATGCAATAGAGAACGATATACAAATTTCAAAAATGTAGCAATAGCTATGGGATTAATTAACTATGATTCACAAATTGAAGATATGTTTTAAGAAGCTAGTACTGTTTTTTTACCTTATCAATTCCGGAAAGTTTCGCTTGGTTTTGAATTTCAGAGAATAAACAAGGTGATAAAATATAAAAATCGTTTTACTGAAGATTTTATCGATAATTAAAATAATCGTGCTCTGTTACACATAAATCAAATTTTTGAATTGGAAGATAAATCTTGTGACTCAGTTAATATACCGATTCTTGTGAATATTCATTAAGAAGAAAATGGTAATCGCAAAGAAATCACATTTTGTACGAAAATGTTTAAATATATGTACGGTAAATTAAATGCTGATCAAACGAAAATATTTAAATCGATATGTGAAAAAAAACATAGAATTATCTTTATTGATGGTCCTGGTAGTTCAGGAAAAACATTATTATACTAAACCTTTATACATTACTTTATTTGGGTTGGTTAAAAAAATTTTATCGATGGCATGGAGTGGTTTGCCTTTATTTTACTTTCTAAGGGAATGACAAGCCACAGAACATTTCGTTTACCTTGAGATTTGAATTTTGTTGAAAGTTCATTTTTCGAATCAGAACCAGGAAGAGAAAAATTGAAAGCAGTAGATTTAATTATTTGAGATAAGGCTTCAATAATCCCAAAAAAAACATTGGAAACAGTCGACAGAACTTTGTGTAATTTATGTAATACAGACATCCATTTTGGAAATAAGTTAATAATGTGAGGTGGAGGTTTCCGTCAAATTCTACCAGTTTTAAAATACAGTAATAGAAGTCTAATTATATCCAAAAGTATTAAATCATCGTTTCTTTAGCCATTTTTTTATATAATGAAAATAAATATTGATATTCACTGTAATGACTCAGAATTTTCTAAATTCTTGTTGAAAATTGGAGAAGGAAAAATAAAATCATTTGAAATTTTCTTTAAAAATAAAAATTGTTCAATGCATAATGTTATTATCACTTTTCATAATGAATTTACTCAATTTTTAAACGACAAAGTTTTAAGTCACTTACCAGGGGAAATGAGAACTTACCATAGCATAGATCATGCAACTTACAAAGGGGTTGATAAGTCTGACGACAATATTTACATAAATTTTTCAGAATTCCAGTTGAAGTTGTAAATAATATTCGTGAATTTTTGCCACCTCATAAAATAAATTAAAAAATTAAAATATAAGTTCCACATAAATGTTGAATATTGTGCAACTATTCAAAGCACAAAATACATATACAACTACATTCATAAAGGTGGTGATAAGGCTTTTATTGAAATTAAAAGATTAAGTAATTCTGCTGATAAAATTCAAGGTGAAATAAAAAACTATGTTAATGGTAGATATTTAAGTCCCATGAAAGCAGCATGAAGATTACAAGAATATCCAGTTAGTGGTAGGAGTTACAAAGTTGTTAATCTTGCTGTGCACCTTGAGAATGAACAAAAATTTACTTTCAAAGCAGATAAAATGAAAAAGATAATAAAGAAATGGCAGATGCTCTTAACAGCTTGGTTCAAGTTAAACAAAACTAATACTTTTACAAAATCTTTAACGTATGTTAAAATCCCAGAAAGCTATATTTTTAATAATCAACTAAAAATTTGTGTAAACATAACAAAAATATGAAAAATACTCCAATAGGTAGATTAAATGCAGTAACTGTGAAATATCATAAATGATTCTTTTTAAAATTAATATTGAATGAAAAAAATAAAGCAACTTCGTTTGAAGATTCAAAAACACAAATATATAAAATGGAAAACATTTAAATAGAAAATATAAAACATGTAATACAGCAATTGCCATGGGTTTAATCGAGAATAATTCACAGATTGATGATTTTTCAAAGAAGCTAGTACTGTTATGCTTCCTCATAAATTAAAAATATTTTTTGCATGGTTTTTAATGTCAGAGAATATACAAGGTGATAAAATTTGAAATAACAATCTAAACTTTTTTTGTGAAGATTTCAATCGTAATAAAGAAAATTGTGCTCTTCTGCACATCAATGAAATTTTTGAACTTGAAGACAAATCTTGTAAATCATTTAGTTTACCTGTACCGATTAAACTTGACTTACAAAACAGTGATGACGCAGAGGAAGTAACATTCTGTAAACGTACGTTCGATTTCATAAATGCTCAGCTAAACAATGAACAAAAAAATATTTTTAAAATTTTATGTAATGACGTTAAAAAATTTTTTTTTTTCATAGAAGGTCCTGGAGGATCAGAAAAAACCTTTTTGTACAAAACATTAATTTATTACTTCATATCGAAAGAAAAAGAATTTTGCCAATGACATGGACTGGCATTGCGTCAGTACTACTACCAAAATGTGACCAGTCATGTATGTTTGAAAATAGTTGGTAAAAATAACTAATCTTTATTAAATAGTTTTATCCTGACTTTTCATAATTTTTGTGTAGCATACGGTTTGTGCAACGGCACACGATTAAAGATTAGTAAGTTATTCAAGTATAATATTGAAGCTGAAATTATAGCAGGAGAGAAACTTGGAAATATAGTATTTACACCGAAAATTACTTTAAATACAGATAATAGCTCGTCATTACCTTTTATACTTTACAGAAAGCAATTTCCTTTGGTTTTGGAATTCGCTATGACAATCAACAAATCTCAAGGGCAAAGTTTCAATAAAGTCGGTATATACTTAAAAAAGCCTCTTTTTTTTATAGACATCCATACGTATTGTTATTAAGATACAAAACTAAAAAAGGGATATTCATGCAAATTGAACGTGAAAATAATTTGGAATTAGAAAATGTTGCTTGGGAAGAAATTTTCGATTGAAGGAAGTACACTTTTTGAAAAGAAAAAAAAATTAACAAATAGAAAGTTATCACATAAATTAAAACAACAGTATTTGGTAATAGCATATGACATGATATGTCAATATTTTAGTATGTTACAATTTTGTCAAAAATCATTGAAGTTAAATAATTAATGAAATAATTTATTTAATTTATTTAATTTATTAATTTACGATCAGGATATTTATAAAGTTTTCCTAAATAATGTCATTCTTTCATTTTTCTTTAGCAAAATTGGTTTAGCTTTGTGATTACTTTGTATACGTATTTAAAAACAATAATTTAAATAAATCAAATTTGAAGATTCTGTACTAAAAATCTTATTATATAAAAGCTAGAATTATGTATGAAAAGTAATTTTTACATCTTATACAGTTGTTTTTTAATTCGTATACATAAAAAGGGATAGGTTTGAGACAGACGGGTTTTGAAAGAGAAAAAATTATAAGCATGTGTATGCAAATAAAGTTTTATTTAATTACTATATCTATTAATGGTTTTTTTTTCTTTAAGTCGGGCAACAAAAAGTTCTGTCTCTTCGTGGTTTTGTAGGGCTACTGAAGATGACTACCACGTTTTTTATTACTTTTTCAATACTTGAGTTTTAATAAATTTTAAGTTTTTATACTTATCAATATGAATATAAAGTGATAACTATACTCAGTGTTTTTTGAAATTTTTGTTGATAAGTACAAAATCGATCTACTTGCTTCCTGGGCGGTGTGGAAAAAATAGAAAACTATATATAGCTAAGAGATCATTTACCGTAAGTTGTAGGAGCTGCGGCTTGAGATTGCTAGCTACAGCTTACATAACATATAGGGGTGGGGCTGCGGAAATGAGGCAGGGGGCTATTAAAATCATGCGGGAGGTGGTGGGGGGCGTTGGGGGTTCTTAGTGAAAACTAAGGGAGATTTTTAGTAGGTCAAAATTAATGTGAAATGGAGTTTTTTCTGTATTTTACGATGGGGGGGGGCTGCGGGAGTGAGGGTCGAGAGCGCTACCTTTACAACTGTATAATATAGGAAGATCAATCGATGGGTAAGTATTACGTCGAATTATTAATTTTATTATATAATAATATAAATATATTAATAATTTGACATAATACTTACCCATTGATCAATAACATCAATATCTATGATATCGGCGTTCGACCTAAGACACGCCTAAAGAGACCAGTGGAGAACGATGTCCACCGAGGCTTCGATGGCGAAGTTGGTTAAAGCGCCTTCCCGGCAAGACAGAGACCCACGTTCGATTCCTGGCCGAAGCGGATAACTTTTTTCACTACTTTGTAGTTCTAATTGACTAAGTTTTTCGCACTGCAGCGATTTCCACTATAAAACTAAGCGCGACGTTCCTATGAAGTAAAAAAATATAGATAGCGCAATTTTAGATGGAAGAGGTCAATATACAACAATTTAACGTAGTACTTACCCATCGATTAATGACATCAATATCTATGATATCGGCGTTCAACTTAAGACACGCCTAACAAGAGCAGTGAAGAAGGGTGTCTGCCGAGGCATCAGTGGCAAAGTTGGTTAACGTACCTTTTCAACAAGAAGGAGGCTCTGGTTCAACTCCTGCCCGAAGCGGATAACTTTTTTTACTGCTTTGTAATTTAAATTGACAAAGTTTTTCGCATTCCGGCAATTTTCACTATAAAAAAGTATAGATAGCGTAATTTAGATAGAAGCGGTCAATATATGATAATTTGACATTATCTATTTTTTCCACATGCCTAGGAGACGAATAGATCGATTTTATACTTAAAACAACGAGTAAAAAAATATCGAATATAGTTATTACGTTGTATAAATTTTGATAAGTATAAAATCCGAGGTGCATTGACCTTTTTCGTTGTTTTTATTATTTATTTTTTAAATTCAGTTATGAACAATTACATGTAAATGAATGACATGATATAATCACACATATTTATCAAAACTCCAAAAGAAAAAAAATAATAGAAACCGTGGACGTCATCGCCAGTAGCCCTACGAAACCACGAAGAGACAGAACACCCGAATGCCCGATTTTAAGAAAAAAAAAATACAATCATTTGATNAAAAATAAAACAATTTCGCTAAAAAAAATTAGAAGTATAATTTAATGAAGAAAAATTTTTATAAATAGTTATCCTGAATCAAAATTTTAACTTCAATTATTTCTAACAAAACTGTAACATATCAAAACATTAAAGTATCTTGTCATATGCTAATACTAAATAATATTGTTATAATTTGTGTGATTACTTTTGATTCATTAATGTTTTTTCTTTTAAAAGAATGTATTCTCTATTACTTAAAAATTTCTTCCCAAAAAACGTTTTTTAGTTTCAAATTATTTTCACGTTCAATTTTCATGAATATCCCTTTTTTAGTTTTGCATCTTATAAACAATACGTACAGATGTCTATAAAGAAATTAAGGCTTTTTCAAGTATACACCGACTTTATTGAAACTTTGCCCTCGAGGATTGTTGATTGTTATGCCTCATCCCAAATTATCGATTTCACGTAATCTTTTTTTTTTCAGATTCGGATTTAAAAAATGCAGTTTTAATATTGTTTAAATCTAAAGGTCAGCAAAAAGTTATATGACTGGTCACATTTTGGTAGTGGTACTGACGCAATGCCAGTCCATGTCATTGACAAAATTCTTTTTCTTTCGATATTAAGTAATAAATTAATGTTTTATATAAAAAGGTTTTTTCTGATCCTCCAGGACCTTCTATGAAAAAAAAAAATATTTTTAACGTCATTACATACAATTTTAAAAATATTTTTTTGTTTATTGTTTAGCTGAACATATGGACGTATGCGTGAAAGACTATCACAGGGTGACGTCACACCGTGTTATTTTAAATGGGGTGACATCAAGCTGTAATAGTCTTCCACGCGCACGTCGATATATGAAATCAAACGTACGTTTACAAAATGCAACTTCCGCTGCGTCATCACTGTTTTGTAAGTCAAGTTCAATCGATACAGGTTAATTAAATGATTTGCAAGATTTGTCTTCACGTTCAAAAATTTCGTTGATGTGCAGAAGAGCACAATTTTCTTTATTACGATTAAAATCCTCACTGTTAGGTGACGACTTGCGGAAATTAGTAAATTTTATTTTTATTCTATTTTATTATGTTACATTTCATTCCCAAAGATAAAATTTTAAGACTCTTTGCAGAGTTATACTCAATGAGAGTCGTCGCCTAACAAAGCTGACTGTGTACTTCGTGGCTCTTGGAAGTGTCAAGTGACAACCAAAGCGAGCCATGAAGCCTAAACAGATGAAGTCAGCAAGTACCGGCCCCATAGCAAGTACGACGAAAAAGTTTTAACTCAAACTTCGTGCAAGGTGCATTTCTTTGCTCAGCGTTTTAGTTAGTAGCCCGCTGCCGCTCATCAAGTGCAGACATTAATAACTAATATTCAAAGATTAACCAGACGTTACGTCTTTTCTCTGTTTCCTTTTATATATATACAAGGAACGTAAAATAAAGTGACACAAAACTAATTCGAAAAGAATTTAAATTATTATAAAATAAATAATTATAAATCCAACGGAAAGAGGAAGTACAAGTCATCCGAATTGGTCATCCGAATTAATAATTAGTGGAAAGAAAGGTAAGTTAACCTAGATATTATAGTCAACACTCTACTTCTTCCTTCCATTTTTTTTAAACAAACAAATAGTTGGACTATCTGCTGACCCGCAGCCTGTGAAGGAGCGTGAGACTGTAGTCTACAGTTTTTGGTTTGAAGCTGAAAACAAACTTAAATGACATTAAACGTTATTTAACGAAATTGGTAGCAGAGCGTGGTTAATGGTCTCCAGCTATTTGTTTATTCATTATATATTCTCTTATTACTATCTTTCTCTTAAGAAACACCAAACACCATTCAATGAAGCATTTTAATGAAAGACGCATAATACCCCATATAGTACACTGTGCGCGGACGCGTATATGCTGTGCTTTTGCGGATAGCATCGTATATGCGGTGTTTCGTTATATCTAAAAAAAAAAAAAAAGAAAAAAAAAAAGTAAATAAAGAAAAATAATGAATATAATACTTCATTCATAAATAAACGAAAAAATAAATAAGAGTTAACTGTCGTAAAAATAACAAAGAAATAAATAAATAATAAAATAATAATGTGTTTTAAATGATAATAGAAAAATAAGAAAACAGTAACCTCTTATACTACACGCTAACAAGACAGAACAAATACACTATTCCTACCCTAAATCTGCTAACCAGAGCGGTTTATCCATCTTGTCCTGCTAAAATAGCGGACATTCTATACCCAAGATCTGCTAACCAGAGCGGTTTTTCTCTTCCTACCCTAAATCTGCTAACCAGAGCGGTTCATCCCCATCAGTCCTGCTGAAATAGCGGACACTCTTTACCCTAGATCTGCTACTTAAAGCGGTCTATCAAAACAACAAATACATACTGTTTATAATGTTCGTTTGAAGGGAAGAAGGAGAGGACTGGTCAGAGCGTACAGATCGAATGAGTTAAGCATTATTAAATTTACATCAAATTCATAACATTTATTTTACTGATATTTTATCGTAAAGTGAGATGATCGCACTATCATCGGGTTAATAGTGACAACAGTTATTATTAGAGCCGACGTAAAACACTATATAGCGGGCAGACAAAAATTAGGCACAATTAAATTGAAAAAGTAACGCAGCGCATTCGAACGCAACATACCAGCTGAACACAAACGAAATCAATCAAATAGTAAATAACCACCAGTCACAAAGCACACCCACGGAGCGCAAGGCGAAATACAATAATAAATTAAAGGTGCAATATATGCATACACATATAGTTACCACGCAAACGCTTGGGACGTAGCTATCGCTGCGCGTATCTCGTACGTTGGCCAAAATGGCGGCGAATCGCGCGAGACAAGGAAACGCATACCTGGGCACGCGCTGTGGCGATGCGGCGGGAAATATGGCGTCGGCCTGTACCTTGTATATCGAAGGTCTTGTGCGTGGATAATGATGACGACCACTGCTCGGGTTGGCTTGAGAGTTCTGCTTGGCCAAGAGACAGATGGACATTGCTCGTCAATTCACTCGAGCTCGAGAGTGTGGTAATATGGCGGATGGCCACCGCGTGGTCTGGAAACTTTAGACACAAGAAGAACAGCGTCTCAGGCGTCGTCTATGCAGCACATGTAGTGTCACACGGAAGGGCAGCTCCCGTGGCCTGCGAGGAGGGACAGCCCCCGAAAGCAGCTCTTTGGGAGGACAGCTCCCGATCAACGGAAAAGAGTTCAGCTCTTTGTTTCCGAGGGCGCAAATGGCAGGAAAGTTCGATCGCGCGTGAAAACGTTTCGTTCGCGTCGACCTCGAGGTGCTCTGTTACACGGCAACAGCTCCTGCTTGCTCGAACATCGAGTAGCTACTGCCTGTCCCATGCATTCTCCCTTCTCTCTCTCTCTCACTCCTCCCTCTCTCTTTTCAGTCCTACCTAGCCCCTCCTACCTATTCGCTTTGTTGCCTGCTCTCCCTTCTCTAACCTGAACACATACACACAGACATATTTGCACGTAATAGTGTTAAAAGAAGAAGAATTCTTAAGAAACGGAGAAAAGATTTAATATAATTAATGATTTCACTTATATACCCACGATTGTTTATAAAATAATATTTCATGAAACTAACAACAAATAATTTTGCGAGTAATAAAAAAGGTAAGAAAAGTGGTAGAAAATTGTTTATGCAGAAGCTTATAAGAGAGAAAAACAATCTAGAAAAAAAATTAGATTTTATTAATAATCAGTTACAAAATTACTATAACTGTGATACATTAAACAGTAATTTATCAAAAAACAAAAAAATCAAAAAACAAGTATTAAGTACGTTTCAAAAAAACAACTTTTATAATTCAGAAATTAGTGTTCAGCGGAAATGCGAAAATTTTAAAATTCGATTAAAATTCGAAAAACTCTTATACATACGAATATATAAAAAAAATTATTAATACGGTATCTAAACCGTGACCGTCGAGCCCATTCTTGCTTAAAGAGGAAAAAGTGTTAAGTTAAGTCGGATACTCTCGTACAGAAAGAGCCCTTCAATATTACACCGCGCACTAGCTGATGCTCGCGTAGCAATTTATATATATAGCTACACATGCCACATTAGAAATCCCTGCGCCGTATACTCCCTTGCTTAAAGCAGATGATATCATATAAGCGCGCTCGATTACACTCTCTCACTTTAGTTTTTGGGCATTCACATAGTACACTTATCGTATACCTATAAAAATTAAAGCAAACTTATTGCACTTGCATGCGTTAAGTAAAGTAGTATAATTTTTTGTTGTTGTTGGTATTACACACATAAAGAATAGAAAAAAAAAAAGGGAGAAAAAAGAAAAAAACGCACGTAAGGTATTATACAACTAAGAAAATGGTCAATGGAAACGATGATGCCGATATTACAGTAGCCCGAAGCGCTGACGGAGTCTCTCAATGCCAACTTCTCATTTCAGCATGCAATTAAATCCATCACTTTATTCGATGGGAAAAATATTCCACTGAAGGATTATATACAAGATGTTGCAAATGGAGAAAGCTGGGTCAGAAATGATCAAAAAAATTTATATAAAAGAGCAGGATTGCAGAATCTACGAGGTGCCGCACGCATAAGCGTAAGTGGCCAAGATTTTGAAAACCTCGAAGCATTCATAAGCCATTTGAAAAAAAGATTTGCAACAGGAAAAACCGTTGCTTACTATCAAACTCAGCTACAGAAAAGGCGACAATGACAAGGCCAATCGGTTGGTGAATATTATCATTATGGAAACCTACTGCTAAGCGGTGCTGAAAAAGCCTTGATGGAAGATAAAGGCAATACATACAACGCGCATTTGATGACCCCTATAAAAGACATGGCGTTAGACATGTTCATAAAAGGACTAGCACCTATGATAAGCCAGCAGGTAGATGCGAAAGAACCTGCTTCTCTAGGCAACGCCTTCGATTACGCGTTGAGATTGGAGAGCCGAATGAGAACGGGTATAATTCAAGATATGCGATATCAAGGACTACCTCGTAGTGACTTTAGAAATAATGTAAACAACGCATATCAACAGCAGAATAGGTATCCCAATCAGCCATTCTCATCACATCAGGTGGCTCAAGTAAATGAACAACAGATCGACAATGGGAATAATCACGCTGATAGGGTGTATAATAATTATCAAAATAATAATAGACAATATCAAAAACAAAATAATGGACAGAATTACTGTAAAAATTATCAGAATCAGGGAAGATATTGAAATTTTCAAAATCAATCGAGAAACTCTAATTATTATCAGAATAATTTCGGACGATATAATAACGAAAATCCTAATGATTATTACACTCAAAGGAATGCTAATTTTAATCCTGGTTATAATCAAGGATACCGAGGGAGAGGTCAGAATTATAATAGGAAGCCCCGAAATAATAATTATAATAAACAAAGTTTTAATCCTAACTATCAGAATCAGAACTTTCAAAATCAATACCAACCAGGAGACGACCGTTTGCCGCATCATTTACACTCTCAGGCAGCTCACCCCAATCGTCGTTCGGAGGTGAGCCCCCAAAGACAGAATTCAACTCCTACACAGAATGTTTCAGCGCAGGTAATGAAAATAGCAACAGAATTGAAACCGTCCACATTGGTACCTGCCAGGGACTTCGCGTAGACGACGAGCCTACAAGCATAAGGTCATCCATCCCAAAAGGGAAAAATCACTTTGTAACACTCATGCTTGATAATGGTGCCGCCAGAAATCTGATTAAATTAGATCAGTTGCACCCATATACACGAGTAGAGACTAGTGAAATTATTAACCTTACTGGAATCACACCTCACCCAGTTTTAACTAAAGGAACAACGTATATGACCATAGAAGGAAAACCTACAATTTTTCATGTGATCCCTAACGATTTTCCGATCAAAGAAGGCGGTTTATTGGGTCGAAACTTTTGTAAGGAACGACGAGCAACATTATCATATAATCATGATGCTATATACTAGATGATGACGTAATGAACCCCATCCCTTTTTTAAAAATTCTTGAGGAAATATAGCAATTGCAAAGAGATGAAAAAAAAACAAAAAACCATAAAACTAAAAACAAGCACAGGAAAATCACATTTTAGCTACAACCTTTGATACTAACAAAGAGACAGAATGTCTTAAGGATAAAATTAACCGACAGAAATTTTATGACGAATACATCGTAGGACCACCCGAAAGGTCAAATATACCTAAATACGAAAAATTTGGAGACATAAAAGCTGATTTTCATTTACCGGATGAGTTTGACAAATTGATCTTATCAGAAAGAGGATAAAATCTTATGGAGGCCACTGATAACAAAACTGATAAAAGTGGGATATACAGTGAAAATAATAAATTAGTCGACCAAGATATACTTTAACCCGATGCCATTAAACAGAATAAAAATACTCCTAGTGTACAACATTGCCCTAATGAGGAACAAAAAAATACCAGTAAAGCAACTAAATACACGATTAAGGCTTGAACACGTCAAATAGTAAGAATTAATTTAATTAATACTAATTTCGCTGAAGCATACTTACCACGAATGAATGTAGGGTGTGATAACATATATTTAGGATAAGGAATAAAAAAAAATGAGAACGGTCAATGTAATATTATGGCAATAAATACTAATAAAGATGATATTACGATTGAAATAGACCCAAGAGAAATCCTACCTTTCAAATATATTGCACCTGAATTTGATCCCGATATTAGCAGCGAACATGAGAGACCAATTGTTAAAAATAAACAAGATAGAATAAACGACCTAAAAGGACTTGTGCGCACCGGTCATTTAAACTTGGAAAAACGAGACCAAATATATCAATTGATTTCTGAATTCTCAGAAATCTTCTTGTTACCAGGAGACACTTTACCGTGTACTAACCTCGTTGCGCACGAAATCCCGACGGAAAATAACATCCCTATCAACACTAAACAATATCGTCACCCACCAGTACATAGAAAAGTTTTAGAGGAACACGTAGCAAAGAAACATAACGATGAAATAATCGAACCTTCGTCATCACCGTATAATTCACCTCTTTAGATTGTCCCTACAAAACCTGATAGCCATGGAAACCCAAGATGGAGGGTAGTAATTGATTTCCGAGAACTTAATAAAAAGACCATTGATGATGCATATCCATTGCCAAATATCGTGAATATTATGGACCAGTTGGGAGGAGCCGTGTATTTTTCAGTTTTCGATTTGGCAAGTGGATTCTAACAACTTCCCGTGGATGAACATGATAAGTATAAAACAGCATTTACGACACCCCATAGATATTACCAATATAGACGAATGCCCGAAGGCCTGAAAAACGCACCTGCCACGTTCCAACGACTAATGGATCTCATATTAAGAGGCTTATTAAATGTTGAATTGCAAGTGTATTTAGATGATATTATTATTTACGCAAAAGATCTAGTAGATCACGACCGTAACGTTAGGTTACTTTTCGATCGGTTAAAATCAGCAAATATGGTACTCCAACCAGATAAAGTTGAATTTTTGCGAAAAGAAGTAATATTTCTTCGGCATATCGTGAGTCAACGAGGGATTGAACCAGACTCTAAAAAGATACAAGCCGTTAGAGAATTTCCCCAACCAAAAACTATAAAAAATATTAGACAATTTTTAGGACTAGCAGGATACTATAGAAGCTTTATTAAAGATTTTTCAAAAATAGCTGAACCATTATCAGATTTATCAAAACAGGGAGAAAAATTTGAATGGACTAAAGTGCAGTAAAGAGTTTTCAAATACTGAAGGATCACCTATGCCAAGAGCCTATTTTACAATTCCCCGATTTTAGTAAATCGTTCAAGTTAACAACAGATGCATCTGACTATGCAATTGGAGCGGTATTGAGACAAGAAAAAAATGGGTTTGACCATCTTGTCGCTTACCTTTCAAGAACTTTAAATAAAGCCGAAATAAATTATTCCACGACTGAAAAGGAATGTCTAGCCGCACTATATGCAATGCATCACTTTCGATCGTATTTATTAGGAAATAAATTCGTTCTCGTAGAAGATCATGAGCTATTAAATTCAATGCAAACAAGAAAAGACCCAGGTCAGCGTTTGATGCGCTGGATGTTTAAATTCACCGATTATGAATACACTCTCAAATATAAACCTGAAAGACTCAATACCAACGCTGATGCATTATCTAGAAACCCAGTAGGACCATTTCTTCATGCAGAAAATAATGTAAACAATGGATTACCATTACTAAGAGTTATGATGATGGGTCAAAAGAAAATAGAGGAAAAGAAGAAAACAGAATTACAAAGTCAGAGGAAAGGAATAGTAAGAGCATCTAAATTAACGACGATCAAACCTAAAGCATTGCCAACAACCTCGAAGGAATAATATGAGTAACAAAACCAAGAAGCATGACCAAATCAGAAACAGATGTACCTAAGTTGATCAAGGGTCCTGGACGACCCCTTGGTTCAAAAACAAACAAAGAACGGCCGAAACTAGATCATAGTGTGATTGCTCAAAGAACCCGAACAAAAACATTTCCACAGCCACAGAAATCATCTACATCTCAACCGAATAAATTAAGAAATGTCACTAAAATGGAGCTAAGCTAGTAAACAATGTCATTACCGCCAGATATTGTCTTACATACAAAAAAGACAATATAGTTCAGTTTATTAGCAAGGATTGTCAACCAGTCACATCTGTCTCAAGGCTGCTGAGATCAATAGGTGCACTGGACTTTGGCGATTTAAAATCGAAGAAACCAGAGTTGGCCAAATTTTAATAACACCTTATGGAGGACATAATATACTGTCATCCGTTATTAATGAAATGTCGACCGACTTAGTATCTTCTAAAAGTCTTACAAAAGCTTTGAAATCGCTTAAAAAAATATTTTTGAGACGACATCTTAAGACCTTCCGAAATTCAAGAAGGGGAGATCTTACAGACAAATTAGAACCTGGATTGATAACAGAAATGTAATAAACAATTTTATATAAAACACCCATACAAATTACTGTCTGTTACGGTAAGGTTGATTTTCCGAAAATCCAAGAACGTAGTGAAATAATACAAACATTACATGACAGCCCTGTCGGAGGACATAAGGCAATAAACAAACTTACCAGAAAATAAGAGAACGGTTTTATTGGCGCGGGATGAGAAATGATATTCTTAATTATGTACGTAAATGCAGCAAGTGTCAAGAGAAAAAAATTGAACGACTGAAAACAAGAGAACCCTTGGTACTTACAGATACACCTATTGAAGCTTTCGATAAGGTTTCCAGCAATACCGTTGGTAAATTAAGAATAACATCAAATGGTAATTGCCATTTGCTGACCATACAGTGTAATTTGACTAAATGTATCATAGTAGTCCCTGTACCAGACCTAAAATCAAGCACTCTTGCCGATGCACTCGTACAAAATCTAATATTAGTTTATGGTGCGCCTAGAGCAATTCTGTCAGACAGACATGCTACATTTATGTCTAATTTATTGGAACAACTCATGAGAACCCTCAAAACCAACCATCCAACTACATCAGCATACCACCCTCAAACAAACGGATCACTAGAGCGAAGTCATGCTGCCCTAGCTCACTTTGTACGAACTTACTCTGAAACATGTGATGACTGGGACAACTTAGCAAAATTTGCAGCTTTCACGTATAACACGAGTGTACATGCAGCTACAAATTTTACGCCTTATAAACTAGTATTTGGGAGAGTAGCAAGGTTGCCCTTGAAGATACCTAAAGATGAAAGATTACGAACATACCCATTATATTTACAAGATCTTATAAGGCGACTTCAAGAAATGCAAATTGCGGCAGAAAATCAACAAATAAAGATGAAAGTACAAGCAAAAACTAGATATGATAAAAAATTAAAGCCTCTAAATGTTAAACGAAGAAGATTACGTTTGGGTAAAGAAAAAAGTGCGTTCCCACAAATTTGATCACTTTTATAATGAACCCCTAAAGTTTAGAACAGTTTGAGAGGGAAATAATGTGTAACTTGAAAAAACGAAAGGTGAAACCATACGCAAACATACAGATGAATTAAAACTAGTTCCCCGATAATAATATCTTGTAAGAAACATATTCTACATGTCTTCCAGAGAAAAAAAAAAAAAAAAAACACAACGATGCAGATTATATTGGCCATCTTAATGACAATAGCATTCGAAGGTCGCCAAGATTTCAACTATGCTATGAATGGAAACTGTAGCATAGAACCACTTGAAACAAACCCTGGAATGTACTACGAACGAATCGGTATGACAAAAATTAAGAGAGCCGATTGGAAGATTGTGATATGGCTGGATGTTAATAAATTCATATTGGAACAAACACCTACTCAAGGATTAAACGAAACTTTTCAATATTGTATTGTACAGTTTGGTTATTCTAATTGCACTCGCTACATGGAAATGGACTTCTTAAATTTAGAAATAAAGCGATTGACAAACCTCAAAGCAACACTATTAAACATAATAAATACTGTGGGAATTCATGTGGTAGATAACATTATTTCACCCTCCAGCATACGAGCAAAAAGACTGACACCTTTTGGAATTATTGGGAGCATTGCTAAAGGACTTTATGGCTTAGTCACAGAAGATGATATTAACGTTATAAACACTAACATCAACAATTTGGATACCAATCAAAAAGAATATATTAAATTGTATGAACAAAATAGCCATATTTTTGCAGCCACATTCAAAGAACTTTACAAAATAACGAAAAGCCATCAGCATATTTCAAAACAAGTTGCTGATATATTGACTTCAGGACAGGATTTTACTCTTGACAGATATCTAATTCATTTGTCAGCATACCTTAGAAGAACTGAGGCTACCCTAGATCACATTATTCGTTCCCATTAAGATCTGATTGACATCTTGCATGATTTACAAAGAGGTCAAGCACATCCAAAGCTATATTTTCCAAATATATTTAGAACAGAAGCCCAGGATGTCAAGAACCTTGCGGGTAATCTAGAATTTGTAGCACTAATAGAAAATCTTTATGCTGACGAAATAAGTACCCTATGCAAATTAGATGTTGTACATCAAGAAAATAGAACCATGGTAATATTACATTTGCCACTCGTAGATCGAACCCCTTACAATCTTTATAGACTACATCCAGTCATGATACCCCAATCTAGACAAAATAGATCTACCTACATAAAATCGTTGTACCCTTACTTATAGACCAATCAATAGGTAACGGCCCAATGTTAATTTTCCCAAAATTTTTAACAGCAAACAAAAAATATGATCGTACAGAATAAAAAATTCTAAGAAAGAAAGCGTTTTTGTCTACCTTCTCACGAATGGCGAACTTAACCTAAGAAATTGATAAAGTAAAAAAAAACGGTTTTTTGCAAATAAAAAAAAAACTAAGGCTCGTAGAGCAAAAGTTAAATGAGAAAGTTGTGGATATGCAAAACACATCGATAATTTTTTTTCATATCGATCCGTCCATTACTTTTCGAGATACATCGAAAAAACCGTTAAAAATCGAACATTCTTATTTTTGCTGTACCTTTCGCAAATTAACGTTTAGGAAATTGTTTCTCACTGAAAATATAGCCCTTGGCGAGCCAAAAAAGATGCATTTTTAAAAATTAAAAAATATCGGTAATTTTTCGAGATATATCGATTTTTCGAAAAAAAGATCGTCTCAAAAATCGGTTCCTCTTGCCCGAGGGCTTATCCTACAGAAACGAATCGGGGCTCATTTTTT
>NW_019379455.1:62303-96624 GCF_000648655.2 Copidosoma floridanum | reverse complement strand
ATATATACATATATATAAACATAAATAAATAAATATAATGATTATAAAAATAATCATAATTAGGCTTTAAATTTAAAAGCGCATGTTGTATTCTATTTTAGCTGCATGTTACTCTATTGTTAAAATTTTTTTTTTCCTCTTTAGTAATATTAAGCTTTAGCATGTATTAAAACTACTTATTCAATTGTATTCTAAATACGCAAATATTTCGGCATAGCATGATAAGTTATAATTGTATCTATCGATGTATTCCCTACCCATTATCCAATAGTTTCTTAAACCTAATTTTATTCTCATATCTACATTCCATACATCACTAACAAACAATAACAACACGGATTACACTACATGAACACTTATACATGTACAGTATCAAGTAGTGATCCTCACAACATCCATCATATTTACGCTTGCAGAATTACACAAACAATGGACAAACAAAACACTAATATCAAGAAGCAATGGCTGATGGATCCCAGCTTAGCATACTGCTGCAGGGAGATTATAGTAGGCTAATGCTGAAAAAAATTCTGGAAAACTTCGGGATAGTGAGGTCCATCGAACGAGAACCTTGTGCTATGGGGTACTCAAGTTACGAAGTGGCATTCCTTTCACCACGGGAGGCAGCGATAGCGGCTGATAACCTAAATGCAGCGCCAACGCTACAGGAGCTATTCAACTCATTATCGAATGTATCAGACGAGCGGAATTGGGCAAAGTTAACGGCAACTGTCCCCTTGCCAAATAAAAGACAAGTCAAGGTCCACAATATATTGGAAAATGGACGTTGGTTAAACATAATGACCGAAGAACCAATTGATAAGCGCCAATTGGAAACATCGCTTAACAAATTTGGTCCGATGTTATCATTAAAAGAACAGCCATGTTCGGCCCCGTACACCAGCTACGAGGCCGAACATTACCAACTATGTGATGCGGCAGTTGCTGCAGCAAGCTTAAATGACACAACAACCATTGAAATAGAAGACAAATCATCTTCACGAAACATCGAAGCACCAACTAAGAATGTAGAGTCAGCGACGGAAGTCAAAACCCTTAAAAAAGTTAAGGAAGAGCTCAGTCCAATATTACGATTTGTAAGAGTAAATCGTACCGGGACTAAAATAAGCGTCATTATTAAAAAACAACCAAAAACAGAAAACACGATCAAAATAAATAACGATCCAAAAGACAATTACTCACTTCCACGAAAAGTAGTATCTAAGGTACCGGCCATTATGAATCCGGATGAATGCACCCGGTTGTTAATGACCTTTGGTCATTTGAGCCATTTAAACTACTACCCATTAGATGTCATACGCGACGATGGAAGACAGTTATACCTAAGCTTCGCTACATACTGTAACGAAGAATCGACGAAAAGGGCCCTCAAAGGACTCAAAATGTATGGGGCGAATTACTCCCAAAAAGACTCGCAAAAAAGCCGTGAAGTAGTAACACATTCATCGTGTGGAAATTTAATATCCAAATGCCACCTTGAAGTGTACAGTCTTCTGTGCAAAACACAAATGAAATTAAAAAAGATCTGCCCATCATGCCAGGAAAATATCAACTTGGTAAAATACGATTGGCACTATAAACTATGCCTTGAGATGGGAGTGTCAGCAAATCTCGATGCACTTAATAAACTAGTAATTAACAACACAAAATCAAGGGCCAAGGAGAAGAAGAAGACGTAAGATTCACGAGTCCATTCCTTCCCTTACTCTCAGTCCCGAATAAACAAATGTAATAATTCTGTAAATTAATACTTTATTACATTACTATAAAATNCTTTCTTTTTCACAATTATTATAGTTTTTGTTGATAATTTTTTCTTAGTTTTTTTTGTTCTGACATTATTATGTTGTAACGAGTCATAATTCCTGCTATTATTATTACCAGAAAAAGGTGTTGAACTTAAATTACTCGATATTTCCAACACTCTGAGTTAAGTTCCGACTAGCGAAAATAAATAAATTTTCTATTTTTATTCTATTTTATATCATATATACTCCCTCAATGATAAAATTTTAAGACGCTTAAAGAAGACAAACTTAACGAAAGACATCACCTAACAAAGCTGACTGTGTACTTCGTGGCTCTCGGAAGTGTTAAGTGACAGCCGAAGCAAGCCACGAAGTCTAAACATATGAAGTCAGCAAGTACCGGCGCCATAGCAAGTAAGACAAAGAAGTTCAACTAAAACTTAGTGCAAGGCGAATTTCTTTGCACGGCGTTTTAGTTAGTAACTTCCCACCGCTCATTAAGTGTGGTTATTAATTCATTGAATTAATTCACAGAAACACTGTTCAAATCCAAAGAAACCTGTTATGTCATATTAAAATAAAAATATAAGAACAATGAAATTGTATATAGTCCCTTGTTGAATGAATGAATAAACCCAAGAGAAGAGTAATACAGAAGGATCGTACCGAGTTTAAGTGCTAAAATTATAATTTGATTGCACGTTATAAGTCAGTCACATATTGCTAAGAGTTACGAATGAATTAGTGACATTAAAGACAGAGACTAAAACGAAGAAAATGAAGATAAAAGTATTTAAATATATACATTTCACAAACATAACATTTTTTCTCTCTTCTCTCCTACACACAAACAAATAGTTAGACTATCTGCTGTTCCACAGCCTGCGAAGGATTGTGAGACTGTGGTCTACAATCCTCTGTTTTGAACTGAAGGCAAAATTTAATGATATTGATTATCATTTAACAAAAATTGGTAGCAGAGCGTGGTTGATGGTCTCTAGCTATTTGTTTGTTTACTACATGTTTTCTAAGTGCTATTTTTTAAGAAACAATAAACACCATTCAAAGAAGCATGTTTATGAATGATGCGTAATACCCTATGTAGTGCAAAGTGCGCGGAGGCGTATATGCTATGCCTTTGCAGAAAGCTTGGTGTTTGCAATACTTCGTTATAATTTAAGAAACATTGAAGTATTTTTCAGGTTTTTTGTTTTATTTACCTTTAAAAGTAGTTTAGAAAAAGTTCTAGAAACCGAACGAATTTTCGTTTTTAATTTTAAAATGTCAAAAAATCTCTAAAGAAATGATGACTTAATAATTTTTTTATATAACCATACTTTAATTACTGTTTTTTATAACAGCAAGTGTTTGACGGAAATCGCTTTCTAAAATTTTTAATTTGTTTCCAAAATGTATGTGTGTATTGCATTAATTACGTTAAGTCCTGTTTACCATCTCCAAAGCTTTTTTTAGTATCATAGAGGCTTTATCATAAATTATTAAATCGACAGCCCCATACAGTACAACTATTAGACATATATGATATAATCAATAATTCACATAAAGGTACTAACAAAAAATTTGCTAAAATCTAGTTTATTTGTCTCGCAAAAAACCAAGCTATATCCATTAATTAAGTGATATTTGAGAATTCTTTTAATTTTTACTTGTTTAATATGTCATTAGTAAATTTAATAGTTAATTTTAAAAATATAAAAACAGAGCTAACATTTATAACAAATAATAAATTATATACGTAACTTATTTTAAGAAAACTGGAAGGCTTCTAAGAGCAGCAAGGCTACTCGATAAAATAAAACAACAGTAAAGGGCTATGCTGTTTAGTTTTTTACTTTGGTGACAACCTTTTGACTGTACACAGGTAGTTTTTATTAGGTTTCTAAAGTAATACATGTTATAATAACGAAACGATTGATAGACAAAAATATATGAAACGTGAATGGAATACAGTAACTTACGAAATTTCGCAATCAGCAACGGCAGTTAGTCCAAATAAATATAAATACTAGATATTTTGTATGCTCAAGGAAATTGTAGTCGTCGCCTCACAGTCATGTTGACAGAAGTATGACAAGGATAGGTGTAATGTGTATGAATACGTATTATGGAGGAAAGCGGCCTACTAGTAGAAGTTGAAACTGTATACTATTTTATTTTAAAAAATGTTGAATGTGACATTTAAATAAGTATTTAAATTTTGTGTCTTTGACATAATACTTGTTGTGTTCAATTTTGTTTTGCATACCATTTTAAACATTAATCGTCTGTACAATGAAACTTCTTGGTCCAAGACTTTAAATGCACTGAAATCAAATGTGTGTCCGCTCTTTTTACATGCATAAATACAACAAAAGATTCTTCTTCTTTTTTACAGTCATATTCACTTTCACGCAGTCAACCAAAGAATAAACAATCCCAACTTTTTGTGATGTAGGGCTATGAGAAAAAAGTTTAAATAAAAATTAGCGTATGTTGGTTTTTGGTAGCATTTGGTTTTAGGAACTCTGTGATTGCCCCAACAAACTGTTACATCTAAAAAATTAATTATATTATTATTAGGTTCTTAGTCTAAATTAAATATATTTATTAATACTACTAGTGTGTCACTAACATCACTGCTACGAACACAAGCAATAATGTCATTGACATCGATTTCCAAATACTGCATTGGAAATTAACAAGTTTGAAAATAAATGCTTCATATATCCTGCTTCACTAAATCAGCCAATATGGGACTACATGAACAACCTATCACAGAACTAAACTTTTGTCTGTAAAATTTATTATAATAAACGAAATAATTGTAGTCTATGATAAATTTAATTAAATGAAAAAACTTATAAAATGATGAATTAATTTTCAAAATTGAGATTTGCTACCTTTGCTCCATCGTACGTTTGGCAGCCTAAAAATAAATATTATAAAACAAAGAAGTCACATTAAAGCTAACAAGACGGAACTCATCTGGTTAATCATCATCTGGTACTATTTTTTTCAGTAATGATTTCTGATACAATATTATATTTGTATAACTTTGTTATTTTTAAACGCACTTCATTACACAAACCACTAGTTATACTTAAGTTTCTTGTCAACGTTACTATTGCACCTACTTTTCAATTTACCTCACGGAGTGGGTGACATTCTCTGATACTATTTGTAATTTCCATAGAAAATTTTGTATTAATGTCTTTATTAGTCTTATCTACTCTTTTATTAGTAGCATTATCAATACTGTAATAATCATTTGCTTCTCCTTTGGTTTTTCATTTTATTGAAATTTTAAAATAATTTTTTTTCTTCCTTTATTTTTTAAAGAAATTTCGTAAATGATGTATTTATAGAACAAATGTTTACATATAATTCTGGAGTCTGAAATAATGGTCAAAGAGTTGATAATTTTATTCTATGTTTAATAAGTAGGCTATTATTATTTTTAGTTACTGAAAGAACTTAACGAAAATCACCACCTAAAATTATAACTTTATTACCACACCATAAATCCGTACAAGTATTACACAGATCACGTTAAGTTTTGTCAAAAATTTCGAAAGCTTTTCTAAGAATCATTGAATCGTCATCCAAAATTATTAAATCTATTTCTCTTAATGTTTTTTCATCCGAATATTATTCTAAAAATGCGCTATCTATATTTTGTAGATCTCATGGTTATTAAAATATTCTATGACTTGTCATAATTTTTGGAAGTAAGACAGATGCTATACTATATTTTACCTGAACCTAATGAGCCATCAATAAAGAAAATTTTGTTTTCCTTGACATATCGTTTTGAAAACATATTTTTGTTTTTTATTTAACTTTGAGTAGCTAAAATAATATATATCTTGGCTGTGACATATACAATCAGAATAATGTGTAATTTCAAATAATAATTCCAAACAAATGAATTCATAAGTTATCTTTCGGTTTAGGACATCAAAATTAATAAAGTTTACTAAAGTTATTCGATGTAAGTTTCAAGGTATATTATTGACCATTCTTTGTCTAATAAGTTTCATAGAAAAGTCATAAATAAAAATGATATTATGTATAAGTATTTCATACATCTCAGTGCCTTTAAATACTGTCTAAATATTGTTATAAATCTTGCTACTAACACTGTTCTACATGAGGGGATTGGCGCACGTGGCCCGCAGGAGGGTAAGGCCCAATGTATATTATATTCAAATGTGTGGGACACAACCCCTATTAGACACATAGCGAGATTTTAAAGAGCTCTCCTCTCGGCCCCCTGCCACGCCTCCTCAGCCCCCTACTTAATGAAGTAAAATACTATCTGTTATTACCTTATTTACAATGGGTTAAATTTTCGTTAATCCCCTTGCACCGCTCCTCGGCCATTCCTCACTGTCATATAACCCTGCAACCGGATAATCTTATAAGCCTTCCTAACAATTTCAAAGTATTTCTTTTTTGGTACCCTTCAGATGCACTTTTAAGTGAGATAAGATTATGTGGGTTCTCATGTCATTTTTAGTTCAACTACTTTTTCGCCCCCCCCCCCCCTCACAGCTTTCCTTACATTATTTAAAAAACATACCTTAAACCTACTTTAACCCTCCACAATTTCGAAACACATCGTCTGAGAAACGCTTCAATATTCATTCCAGCCCTCTTTAGACATTTCCTATCTCACCTTCAGAAATTATTATATCTATATGATTTGTTTACACATTTTCACACCACCCTTGAGGGAGTGATATGGCAGGCCGTTGTGTTTTATCTTGGATACTTAGTAAGTTTATTAATTGCATTATTCAATGCCAACATAACATTTTCTCCAACTGTTTCATGAAGCTCTTGCGGAGATGAGCATTTATAAATAGTTTGAAAATTCAATTGGTAATTTCTATAAATATCACTATCAGAGTGATCAACACTATTGTAAGTAGCATGATCTATGCTGTAATATGTTCTCATTTTTCCTGTTCCATGATTTAGAATTTTATTTTTTTTAAAGTAAGTGCATTATTCATTATCAGAAGTAAGTATAACGTTATTTATTGACAAGTTAATATCTTTTCCGAAAATATTAGAACAAACATCATTTGTTCTCCATTTATTTGCAGCTTGCAATAATTTGAGATGGCCTACAGAGGGCCTTAAAGTTCCTCGAACAAGCAGAAAAACAACGAGATGGCGTTTTTCCTGTGAAAACACGATTGTTGGGAAGGAGATCTTGAATCGTTACGTTATAGAGAGCGAAAAAGANTTTCAATTTTTTCTATAAATTTTTGCCTCAAATATCTTCATGCATTAAGAAACACGCAAAAAAATTTTCTAAATTATCATAAAAATGAACCGCCCAAAGAGTTGGTTACAATGCGCTCTACGCCTGAGCGATGAAAGGCGCCGAAAACATGTGAATCTCACCCAAAACGAAATTCAAAGAGGCTATTTCAGCGGTACAATTTTGAGTAACTAGTTATTTGCTAGTGCACAAAGCTTAATGCGACTTTTCATACGCTCGAATTGGTTTATAATTGTCTTCTGGTTCGCATGTACGATACTTTGACAGGCAGTGATTTGTAAGATTCAAGTCTTAGTGTACTTAAATCATTTGTATGATATAGTTGGAATTTATTTTTTCCAAGTGGCCCTGTGTAGCCATGCGTCACGAAATCCCGAGTAAAAATTAAAGAGGTCAACTCTCGTACGTGCGTGCATGCGTGATCTTTTGCTTGCAAAACGTGTACATTTTGCTTCCTTGTTTTATCTTCTGATCAATAAATTTGGATTTTTTATGCCTTAACGCTTTTTTTCATCAACTTATGGTATACTTATTTTGCTCTCCCCTGCATTCATAAACAGTCATTTTTAATCAAAGAGCCGAGCCACCGAGGGCAAGAGTCTCTAAAACACATCGTGTTCCACTAAACCTAAAGCAATAGTAGCGTCTTTGAATGTACTATTGAGTATTCCGTCAACTGTTCTTAGCTTTATAAAAGATTCTGCACCATGAATGTGGATTTAAAGTAGTTTAAACAAAAAACGCTCCAAGTCCTTAGAGGACACTATGTTAAGTCGACTTGTTGTTAAATTGTTTCAAACTCTACTTGATTTACCCAAGTTTTTGTGACTAAATACAAATAGTAGTATTATAGAATATTAACATAGCCAATTTTGTTGTGCAAAATTTTGGTAAAGATTTCTGAAAGACAAAAGTTCAATTGTTCTAAACGTAGAGAAATTTTTTTACCTGCTTTAAGTTTGTATAGTAACAAATTAAAACAACTATCGAAACGATAAATATTTTAGGTACGTTATTCAATAAAACAATAATCTTTCCTCTTTCGCATTATTTAATAATAACAATAAAATTTCGGATAATCTTTTGTTCAGTTAATAATATGCATACATACATACATACATATATATAATGGCTTTACTTCTGTAGAAAAGTGTTCACTATAATAGCTTGTTTATAAATTTTGATTTTTTGTAATTAACATTTTTAATTGTGTCCATTCCATTTGTTGACTTTTTTTTCTGAACTATTATTTTTTGATTATATTTTGCTACTTGTGAAGCAGCAAACTTTGTATTTTTTATTAGAAATTTTAATGTTTATATTATTTTACAACTTTCTTTTTCACAATTATTATAGTTTTTGTTGATAATTTTTTCTTAGTTTTTTTTGTTCTGACATTATTATGTTGTAACGAGTCATAATTCCTGCTATTATTATTACCAGAAAAAGGTGTTGAACTTAAATTACTCGATATTTCCAACACTCTGAGTTAAGTTCCGACTAGCGAAAATAAATAAATTTTCTATTTTTATTCTATTTTATATCATATATACTCCCTCAATGATAAAATTTTAAGACGCTTAAAGAAGACAAACTTAACGAAAGACATCACCTAACAAAGCTGACTGTGTACTTCGTGGCTCTCGGAAGTGTTAAGTGACAGCCGAAGCAAGCCACGAAGTCTAAACATATGAAGTCAGCAAGTACCGGCGCCATAGCAAGTAAGACAAAGAAGTTCAACTAAAACTTAGTGCAAGGCGAATTTCTTTGCACGGCGTTTTAGTTAGTAACTTCCCACCGCTCATTAAGTGTGGTTATTAATTCATTGAATTAATTCACAGAAACACTGTTCAAATCCAAAGAAACCTGTTATGTCATATTAAAATAAAAATATAAGAACAATGAAATTGTATATAGTCCCTTGTTGAATGAATGAATAAACCCAAGAGAAGAGTAATACAGAAGGATCGTACCGAGTTTAAGTGCTAAAATTATAATTTGATTGCACGTTATAAGTCAGTCACATATTGCTAAGAGTTACGAATGAATTAGTGACATTAAAGACAGAGACTAAAACGAAGAAAATGAAGATAAAAGTATTTAAATATATACATTTCACAAACATAACATTTTTTCTCTCTTCTCTCCTACACACAAACAAATAGTTAGACTATCTGCTGTTCCACAGCCTGCGAAGGATTGTGAGACTGTGGTCTACAATCCTCTGTTTTGAACTGAAGGCAAAATTTAATGATATTGATTATCATTTAACAAAAATTGGTAGCAGAGCGTGGTTGATGGTCTCTAGCTATTTGTTTGTTTACTACATGTTTTCTAAGTGCTATTTTTTAAGAAACAATAAACACCATTCAAAGAAGCATGTTTATGAATGATGCGTAATACCCTATGTAGTGCAAAGTGCGCGGAGGCGTATATGCTATGCCTTTGCAGAAAGCTTGGTGTTTGCAATACTTCGTTATAATTTAAGAAACGGGAGTAAATAAAGAAAAAAATAATTAATAATAATACATTAAGAAATTAACGGTAAAATAAACAGGAAAAGTTTGTTGTTATAAAATTAAAAAATACAAAAAAAAAGAGTAAAAAATAAATAATATTGTGTATTAAATACCAGTCAGAAAATAAAAAATAGTGATCTCTCATACTACACACTTACGAGACAGGACAAATACACTATTCCTATACCTATACCCAAAATATGCTAACCAGATCGGTCTTTCTATTCCTACCCTGAATCTGCTAACCAGAAGGGTTCATTTCCATCAGTCCTACTGAAATATCGGACACTCTTTACCCTAGATCGGCTACTCGACGCGATCTATCCAAATAACAAATACTTATACACCAACATATTTGCACTTAATATTGTTAATTGTAGAAGAATTCTCATAAATAGATTAAGGATTTAATAGAATCTAAAAATTTACTTATAGACACACAATTGTTCTTAAAATAATATTTAATGAAACTCCCGACACATAATTTTGCGAGTAATAAAAAAGGTAAGAAAAGTGGTAAGAAATTGCTTGTGCAGGAGATTATGAGAAAAAAATGTCTTGAAAAAAAGATTCGAATCAATTAATTATTATATACAAAATTACTATAATTTACACGAATTAAATACTGAATTATCGGAAAGTAAAATCAATAATTTTAAAGCAAAAATCAACAAACAATTCAACAATTTGATAATCTTTGCGGAAAGGGAACTTTAAAAATTAAAACAAAAAAATAATAATAAAAAGTCTAAAAATTGACTAATAATTTACTCATAAATTAACTAATAGTTCGAAACTTATTATAATCTCCTGTTGCTTTATTCATGATTCAGAAGTACATAAGTTGCTCGTTGCACGTACAAAATACTCACATGGGTGTATCAATATTGTCTACCGCATTAGGTCGCAGTGCATATATTTTTTAAATGTATGACCGTAGTAAATAGAGAAAAAACAAGGTACAGACACCTATACTTCAGAAAAACCAGTGTTAGGTCCATCGTATTACTTCCAGATGCCTGGAGATATAGGCGTGCGTCAGTATACCGCATGAGGAGAAAACTCTCACTCTCAAATTAAGTCAGAAAGACTCTAGCTATAGGGTTGGAGTTGTTGTATGCGACGGACTGCACGTAGCAGTTAATATAGTTGTAGTGCGCAGCATTCGTATTTTGCCCCGTATTCACACACATACATTATAATTGGCATTAAGGCAGCAGCGCCTGCATTGTGACATACTCACATAAATGCATAGGAATACCAACACAATTCAGTACACTGCTCACAATACGTATGCTAGTAAGTGGCCGTAAGTATATACAGTGATAGCATGTTTGGGCGCGCTAGAAGGCAAATACTTTCATTTAACGCAGAAAAAAACGCAGAGTTTTAAATCACGCCCTACATTACCGTAACCTAGCAATGAGGATATATAGCTGCACAGGCCAGGTAAGAAATCCCTGCGCCGTATAATTTTTTGCTTAAAGTAGATGATATTATACAAGCGCACTTGGTTACACTTTCTCTCGTTAGTTTTTGGGCATACACATAGTACACTTATCGTTCCGTTGGCAGACGTATACCTATAAAAATTACAATAAACTCATTGCACATGCATGTGCCAAACAAATGCTCATGTAAGAGAAATATACATACACACACATACACACATATATATATTCAAATATTTCTTTATTACTTATGTCTTCCGAATAAGTGTCAAGGATTTAATATAACAATCTTCGGAATCAAATAATCAAAACAAAATAATAGTATAATAGTTTATAACACAATTGAAGAATATAAGACAAAAGTAAATAAAAAAAAAAAAAAAAGAAAAATCGCAAGTAAAGCAAATTATACAATTAAAAGAATGATCAATAGAAAAGACGATGCTGATATGACAGTAGCTGAAGCGCTGATGGAATCCCTCAATACCAACTTCCCATTTCAGCATGCGATTGAATCCATCCCTGTATTGGATGAGAAAAATATTCCGCTAAGGGATTATATATAATATATTAGAAACGGAAAAAGCTGAATAAAAAATGATCAAAAAGATTTATATAAAAGAGCAGTATTGCAAAAACTACGGGGTGCCGCACGCATGAGCATAAGTGGCCAAGATTTCGAAAACCTTAAAGCCTTTATAACCCATTAACAAAAATGATATACGACAGGAAAATCCGTTGCTTACTATCAAACTCAGCTACAGAAAAGGTGCCAATGACAAGGTCAATCGGTTGGTGAATATTATGATTATATAAACTTACTGCTGAGCGGTGCTGAAAACGGCTTGATGAAAGATGAGGGCAGTACATACAACGCGCATATGATGACCCCTATAAAAGACATGGGTTTAGACATGTTCATAAAAGGACTAGAACCTTTAATAAGCCAGCAGGTAGATACGAAAGAACCTGCTTCTTTAGCCGACGCCTTCGATTATGCATTGAGATTGGAGAGCCGAATGAGAGCAGGTATACTCCCGGATACACGATACCAAGGACTACCTCATAGTGATTTTAGACATAATTGAAATAAGTCAAATCAATAGGTATCCTGATAAGCCATTGTCATCACATGAAATAGCACGAGTTAATGAACAACAGATTGACAATCAGAATCATCACTCAAACCTGGAAGAACAAGACCGAATTTATCGATTAATTTCCAAATTTCCAGAAATCTTTTTGTTGCCGGGAGATCCTTTACCCTGTCCTAATTTGTTGCAGATAAAATCCTGACGGAGAATAACATCCCTATTCACACTAAGCAATATCGTCACCTACCTGTACATAGAAAAGTTTTAGAAGAACACGTACCAAAAAAAAACTTAACGATGGAATAATTGAGCCCTCGTCATCGCCGTATAATTCATACCTCTGGATCGTTCCTAAAAACCTGATAGCCATGTAAACCCAAGATAGAGTGTAGTGATTGATTTTCGAGAACTTAATAAAAATAACCATTAGTAATGCATATTCAGTGCCCAATATCGCAGATACTATGGACCAGTTGGGAGGATACGTATATTTTTTAGTTTTTGATTTAGAAAGTGGATTTCCACAAATTTCTATGGCTGATCATGATGAGTATAAAACAGCTTTTGCGACACACCATGGACATTACTAATACAGATAGATGCCCGAAGGTTTGAAACATGCGCCTGTCATGTTCCAACGACTGATGGATCTCAAATTAAGAGGTTTATGAAATGTTGAAATGTTAGTGTATTAAGATAATGATATCATTTCCGCAAAAGATCTAGTACATCATGATCGTAAAGTAAGGTTCATTTTCAACCAGTTAAGATCAGCAAATATGGTACTTCAGCCAGATAAAGTTGAACTTTTGCAGAAAGAAGTAATATTTTTTGGGCATATAGTAAGTCAAAAAGGAATTGCAACAGACTCTAAAAAAGCACAGGGCGTGAGAGAATTTCCCCAACAGAAAACTATGAAAAATATGAGACAATGTTTAGGACTAGCAGGATACTACAGAAAATGCGTAAAGGATTTTTCAAAAATAGCTAAGCTACAATTAGATTTCTTATAAGAAAAAGAAAAGTTTGAATAGACTGAAGTGCAAGAAAAGAGTTTTCAAATACTAAAAGACTATCTGTGTCAAGAGCCTATTTTAAAATTTTCCGACTTTAGTAAATCATTCAAGTTAACAACAGATGCATCTGACTATGCTATTGGAGCGGTATTAAGTCAAGAAAAAGATGGGTTTAATTATCCAGTCGCCTATCAGTTAAGAACTTTAAATAAATCCGAAATAAATTATTTTACGACTGAAAAGGAATGCTTAGCTGCACTACACGCAACGCATCATTTCTGTTCGTATTCATTAGAAAATAAATTCGTTCTCGTAGCCGATCATAAGCCATTAAATTGAATGCATACAAGATCTGGGTCAGCGTTTGATGCACCGAATATTTAAATTGACCGATTAAGAATATACTTTTTAATACAAGCCAGGAAAACTCAATTCTTAACCGTTTCTTAATGCGGAAAACAAATAAACAATGGATTACCATTACTAAGAGTGATCATGATGGGTCGAAAGAAAACATAGGAAAAGAAGAAAACGGAATTACAAACCGGACGAAAGGAATAGTAAGAACATCCAATTTAACGACGATCAAACCTAGAAGAATGACTTAATCAGAAACAAATGTACCTATATTGGCCAGGGGCCATGGACGAGCCCTTAATTCAAAAATAAACACGAAAAGATTAAAGTTAGATCATAGTGTGATTGCTTTAAGGACTCGAACAAAAACATTTTTACAACCACAGACATCGTATACATCTCGAAAGAGTGTATTAAGAAATGTCACTTAAAATACATTAAGAGATTCTGTCATTAAAAGTAAATTTTTTGAAATCAGTAGCCTTAACATTACGCGTTGGCGATACGAATACAAAAACCACCGTTACAAAACCTAGTAGTTCTACAAATGAGGAAATGCCACAAATTCTAATGAGAGATTTAACTAACCTTTGTGCATCGTCAAGGACAAGTATGTTTTCTTAAAATGACCCACGTAGTACTGAAGAATCGTCAGTAAAAGATACACATCTACCAGTATATGACCCAAGACGAAGTGGATTACGACAAGTTGACCGAAACAGAAGTAAACTAAATACCACACAGTTAGTATTACCATCGTATTTTACGAATGAATTTTGTTCAAAAACATTTTTTTATCCCTAGACTATTAATCATCACTATCAAAAATAATTAATTAACTTAGCATGCTATGTCGCGTTGGAACACATTTAAATGCCCACCCTTCCCCTGTAATGAAAAATAAGTGTACCATCCTTAGCAATTTGTCAGAGAATTATGTATTTGTTATTTAAAATTCAGTTCAAAGCATACACTAGAATATTAACTCAGTGACAATGCATCGATTTTATGTTTGCAACAGAGATCATAAAAATGAATTAAAGATCAAAAATTTGATTTCAGTGTTGAGATGTTCGAATGCTTACGTTACGTCGTCTAAAAAAATCATATATACTTTTCAGTGGTATCAGTAACCAGTATAAGAATAAAAGAGTTTCAAGAACTTTACGCATTATTTTGAGGAATTTTATATAGCAGTAGCTATGAGGCACTTTTTTCCAACTTCCAACAGAGGGTAAGCGATCAAATTTACTTGTTTAAGGAGTTACTTGAGTGGATGAGAGGGGTACTGCCAAATATGACGTGTCATTCTTCTAGTCATGCTGGATACGAAAGAAAAAAAAAAATACCACGTTTTCGAATAAAATTGACAACATAAGAAAATAAAATTTTATAGTAAAATTTCCATCTTTCTTCAAGAACTGGAAGCAAATCAATTTTCATTATAAGAAAAAAGATGTAGTTCAAATTTCTAAGCATCAAATGTAAATATTCAAATAGAAATGTGTTCCATACTTTATTTTCTAGTGGCAAGTAGGTTCCTCGTAACAGCGCCTCCAGTCTTGAGGGAGTGGAATGGTCTGAAACGTGAGGACCAGATCAGTGAAGGAACCAGTACGATTTTCGTCAAACCATTATGCCGTTAAGAATTCAGGGATAATGAAATATATGAAAGAAGGCGCTAGTGCAAAATGAGCCAATCAGCAATCGTTGGCCGACGGTAAGCGATCAATCAAGGGTTGTTGGTAGGGACTTCTCTAAGGTATCGAGCAATGAGAAGTAGCTAGCCTTGAGTAGTAAAGTTGAATTGCTCCTTTCCCAGAGAAGAATAACAAAAATTATAATATTATTAATACGATTAGGTTTACAAGCGATTTTGGTTGAACATATTGTGGCAAAAATAATTCAGAATGTTAGTCACATTAAAGTTTATTTGTAATAACATGTAAATGTAATAACGCAATAAACTTTTTGAAAATTACTCTTCAAGCTCTTAATCACCGAAATTGCTTTGTTATATCATCCCAAACTTTCTGAAAAATTTATGTTTTTTTTTTTTTTTACTGAAAAAATACAATTTTAGTAATACAAACAATGAGATTTTTCAGCTCCCTGAGAATTATCTAACACTTCGGCACATCTATTATCTGAACTTCAAATGATACCTTGCTTGGAATGAAATGTTAGGGGCGTTCTTAAAATCCAGACTTGGCGCATAAGTTTTGACATGAGGAAACAGCATTCAGTTGTTGAAGGTTCAAAAGAAATACCAAGACATTTGAGCAAAAAACCTTTCTAATCTATAACCAAAGGGTGGTAAGCACGCAAAGAATAACAAAGAATTTTGCTGTTAGCAAATGATACAATTTTGTACCCAGGAGTGATGAAGGCACTTTTACCTGTAAAATCAGGAAAAAAATAGTTTTTTTGGTAGGGGTATTAAAAAAAAGTTAATCAAGTGTTATCATGCCTTATTTGGTGAGAAGGTATGCAAGAATCTCTCAATTTATTACAATATCTTCTGTATTCTATATCATGAAAGAATTTATTTAAAAAACAACAAAGTAATCTTCACAATAGTTTCAATACTATTGTTTGTAATCTTACTTGTCCAGCTGGAGTTGCTGACAAATGCAAACATGTCTGTCCCATTTGGTTATGTGTAAAAGTTTGTAGATTTCTATCTAAGAATCCACATCAAATAAACTAAGCCCTTTTCCCAAGCTTTTTTTTTAAATAAAGTTATACTTTTTAAGCACGTTCTGTGCTACAGAGGAAGCCAACGTTTTAGTTGTAACCTTAAGAAAAAATGTTAACAGATGTGAATTTTCCATTTTACTTTCACCTGCCCTGCCACGCCACATCCTACCCTCTATGCCACGCCACAAAAGCGCATATGTAAAGAAAATAATTTTTGATTTTAATTCTTCATTCTTCACTAATTCTCCTTAAAAGATTGATAGGTAACATGATAGAGCCTATTTATTTGCGATTTAATTGATTCAGGCTAATCACGCTGTTTGTTCGTAGTGAAAAAATTCTTAAGTACGAGTTACGGTGGAAATATGAGTAATTTAAATTCACAAATCTACCACAATGAACGAAATTTTAATACGTGCTTTTTAATACGATACGTTATTTTAATACGAGCAATACTTTTAAAATAGATGTAAAGTTCAAAGATGGCACACATAGTTCTAAAAGTAATATTAAATAAGTGGAAACAATTTGTTACAATATTTAGATACTGTTCGTTGGTGTAATTTGATTATTCTTTTCTAATGAAATCTATGTTTCTGATTTGTAGATCCAAAATGTATTATAATAAATACTTGGACCACGATAATAGTTTTTAAAGTGTTATAAAGGTATTTTTTTCTTGTTTAAATTGAATAAAAAATTAATAAAAAAAATTTTTCAAGGAATCAAATACCTAAAAATATCCCTGATTCAGTCAACTTTCAAACACGCTTAACTTTTTAAACTCTGTAGTCTTACTAAAGTACTTTACTAGTTTTATTTATTATTATTTATGTCACACTTCGTCCCTTTCAGGTTTAGAGAGCTTCTGCCGTACTTTCAACCTAATACAATTTTTTCATCGCTAAATATTTATAACAAAATTTAAAATACCTTTTTCTTTACCTGTATAAAAAAATTCTTATGCACATTACCTTAAAAATATCATTAAATTTTGTCCAATCTTAACCACACCGTATCTATTTTATTTCTTATTGCCTCTGCTTCATCATAATTTTTGAACCTTGAGTCCCTTGGATATTACCTCATATTATCATTTTTACTAACACTATGTTTTTCTACGATTACACCAACACAAACCCACACTTAACTCAATACTTACAGATCTTACAATTTATCTCCCACTTTTCGCTCTTTTCTCCATCTCCTCCAGCTTGTTTAAAAGTTTCTCCAATTTCGTTTTGAGCCTTTGCATCTTTTTCAATGGCCCAATATCTCCTCTCTGTTTTTCTTCTGTCTTGCTTACTTTTTCTGCCGTTGGGCGTTCCTTGTGCTCTTCAAATTTCTCACTTTTTCCGTTTCACTTCCACCATACCTTATCTACCTGAAACTTTCTGTACCCTGTCCAAGCCTTCTTACCTCTGATTCTCTCTTTGTTTATTTTCATTGTTTCACTTTGTATTTTTCTCTTTTTAACAGTCATGTTATTACCTATCGAAAGACCATGTAGTAGTCAATTTTTCTATTTCATGACTTCTTTTTTTGTTTCACTTTGTACTGTTGTTACCGTAATGCTGCCATATTTTTCCTCCTTTTTCTTGACCACATATGCTTTCTCAATCTTTACTGACGTTTTTAACCTGCTATCCTTCATTTACTTGATTTTCCTAACTAAACTTTTCCCCCCTGATAAATATGTTTTGCTTCACTCGTCCCTCCCCCTTCTTTTCAGCATTGTTGTCTAGCCTTTCTATTCTCTCAACTAATCTAGTTCTTTCCTGCATCCATTCTTTTTATTTGTTTGCTCGGTCCTCTATCTCCTTTTCTTGCTTTTTCCGTCATGCTTTTTGGTAGCTATTCTATTTGCTTTATGATTATTGTCTCTATCGCTTTGATCTCTTTTTCCGTTTTATCTTCCAGCTTTGCAATTAACTTTTCCAAGTAAGCCTCACCTTTTTCTGACTCAAAACAATGGATTTTAAGTACCATGCTTACTTTGCACCTTGTGCTCATATTGCTTTATCGTATCGTCTTCTGCACTCTTACCTCAAACTGCGTCTCTTTTTTGCGATTTCTCTATTCGCATAATATTCTTCAAGTATTTATCATTTTCTTAAATTGTCATTTCTCTACTCGAAAATTTTACTTTTTTTGCCTTAAACCGCTTCTTGGCATAATTTTTAAATTATCACTCATGCATGTGTTTTCCCACATGTGGGTACTCCTTTCTTCCTCGCAAAAAATTCCCGGGGCCCTTATTCAGTATTTTTAAAGCGATGGTTATCCACAAATAATGGTTTTTAACTCAAACTAAAATATTAAAAGTAGAATTTTTTTGACAATTTGTGACAGAGAAAATAAGAAATTAAAATTATTTATCACAATATTCAAAAAATCTTTTGCCACCTCTGGCTCTTAAATTTTATGTTACAATACTTTTTTTTATCAAATTTGAGTTGATTGAGGAAATACACAACAAAAATGTGTACTTAAAACTTGCAAGTACGGTTTACAAATGTTGGATGGAGAGAATAACTGCTTTATTTGGCGTTTGTGAAAAAAAAAAATGTATTTCAGAGCTTGAGGTATTTGCACATAAAAAATTTAACAAGCTTCATATAAAAAGAAAGTTAACTATAAAGTACTGGTGTCACATATTAAAAACGTAGCCATGTTTAAACTTGTAACGAAAAAAAGCTTAGTAAATACTTTGTATTAATGTACAATATTCAACATTAATGTGACACTCATATTACATAAATAAAAATTGTTACATGGTTCAACCATAAAATTATAAACTAGAATTTTGTCTTTATTCTTAGTTTTACAATGATAATTATTATGAATACTATTTTTTCTAATGAACTGTAGGTAACCATTTTTCTTGAACAATATTACATCAGTAAAAGGTTTAGAAAATTTTTTGACACCTTTATTTATACGTTTATCTGTAATTAATCTACAAGTTGATCCAAATATAAAGTATGAGGTGTAGAAATCAAATCAAAGAAACATAACGTACGTCACAGAAAACAACATATGAAGGATAAATTATTAAAATGTCATTTTAAGAAACAAACACATATGGGCGATCATGCCATAACTTTCTCAGATCGACTTGAAAATTTTTTTTAAAAGAAGTTGGTTAAAAAAAATTCTTTTTATGTAATTTCTACTGTACACAACATCAGTAATAAATGTCCAAAGCAATACAACTATAAAACTTGCTAGTTAAAAATTATACGAAATTTTATAAAAGTCTGATTTCATCGATTTTCGGAAAATTGTATCACTTTCTCTTACGTGTAGCTAAGTTCCTTCAATAGTTCAAGTGTTCTTACTGGACTGAAATGAAAGCTGGGATCAAGATATATTGATTAAAAAAAATTTTGTTCGATTTTGTGCCTTCATTCAAAAGTTACAGCTGTCTCAATTAGAGCGTAAATATCGCTAATAATGTAATTTTGGCTAAAATTCAGTATTTTTTATAAAATCACTATAACTTTTCATTCAAAGCATAAAATTCGAAAAATTTTTTTTAATCATTAGGACTATGCTTTTGCTTTCATTTAAGCCCCGATAAAATCACCTAATGGAGTGCGCCACTTGGCTACTAACGTTAGAAGCAGAACCACCATTTATGCATTTATGCATCTTCAAATGCAATAAAAAACTGTAGTTTGCGTACCTGCACACGAACACTAAGTGATTGTTCCATGGGGGTCGGAACGCAATGAAATGTTTGTACGCGTGAAATACGCAAAAAGAAGAACTTGGCTATTCGAGAGGTAACAAGTTCAGGTACTAGTGTCATAAGGAATTATTCATTGTAGTCCTTTACTTTGAAAAGTGACCATTAGTTAGCATTTCCAATGCAAAGAGTTACTATAGTATTGTTATGTCGGTAAACTAAAAATTACCAATAATTTTTCCCCTGCTCATTCCCTAGGAATGTTGTTTTGAAACCACTTGAGCAAGGACCAACGTCCATCTAAAAAAGAGGTGAATCACCTGCAAGTTACTGATACCTGCAGTACAATGATCATTTATGTACATGCACGCTGGCTTATGCTGACCGGAAATGAGAAACAAAATATTTTTTGACGACCGTAGATGCAAAAGCTTAACTGGGAACAGTAAAACTGAAATATTAAATGCAAATATATTTTTAGATTAACATAAAGTTAAACATTAGGATAGCTTAGAATTGATACATAAAAATAAGTGAAAACATAAGTAAAAGCCAGAATCGTCACAAACAACCAGTACACACTACACCATTAGCAAACAACTACATTACATATTAACTATAACAAACCTAGTACACAACATTAGTAACCTTCAAGGGATTATCCGATTTTTACCATTCAAGTTTCCAAGCTCACGATTTACAGAGTAACCCTTTTTGCATCACAATAATAATTTCATAAACATACTGCAATAGTCTAATTTGTCATCTAGTTGATTGCTAACACTTTTTCCCAAATGTAAAGGAAAAGGGAAAGTAACCCTTTCCCTTTTCTTGACTCAGAGAGAGAGGGTTCGTACGCCTGCCTCCAATAGGGGTAACAAAGTTTCTGATTCCCTAGGGTACCACGAGACAATTTCCTCTCCAATTACTAGCAGCAGAAAAATACGTTGACTAAAATTCTACTAAAATTCCGTATTATTTTTGTAACATTATAAACATTCAAACTACCGGTAAAATAAATTATGTTAACTAGCGACAGGCAAAGCACTATTGTTTTGATCACTGCTATTTTTATTATCATTATTACAATTATTATTATTATTATTATTTTGCAAATCTAAGATAAAAATTTCTTAGAGAACATGTTACAATTGAATCACTCAATGTGTGTTTTTAAAAAAAAATTAATCTAACAAAATGCTCATGCGTCACTTAACTTTCAACTACCTTTCTTTGACATCGATGGTAGAATAAAACGTGTTTNTATTATTATTATTAGTATAACTAACACCACTAATATCATGATTATAAGTTATTACGGCAGTAGCCACCGTTTTACCGTTAAGTAGTAGTATTAATTAATAAATCACCAATCGTTTGTTCACCCGAGCATCAATCGAATTGTTAAGCGATTTTCACCGCTCTTTTTGCAACGAATTAAGTTACACAAACGACTGGTATTTAGCATTAGTAAGTATTAATAATATTCTGTTATAATGTTAAGATTAAATTATATTAAAATACTGTCAACTTCGTATGTCAAAGGGAAAGGAATGGCATGAGCAAGTGAATCTCCTTCCCTTTTCTTAGCGCAAAGAGGAGAGTGAACCGGATATGGGAAGTGCCAATTTCTGAGTGGCTATACTAGAGCAGTTCTAGCCAAAGGGATTTTCGACTATGGTCATTTTTGCAAGATTTTCCCCCGGCAAGCTCTCTTGCGTTGTTATCGAACCAGCGCGTCACCGAGGTCCGCTACTCCTTATAAAAAGGCCCAAAGACTTTCTTAACTACTTCCCCTCGAACGGTAGACTGAGTAGTAAGAGTCTGCCTCTGCTACCTCCCAGTCTACCACAAGGTACGGACTCAGTTAATTTTTATTTTTCACCCTCGAACGGTCGACTGAATAGTTAGAGTCCGCCTCTACTATCACTCAGTCCTCCACGAGCGCGTAGCAAAAATCTCTTTTCTTACCTCGGCTCGTACTGGTTTGCCGTGTACTCTAGTTATATTTGAATAAAAGTGAGTGTGAAAGTTATAATTTTTTAGTATTCGTTTTCGTTTTTAACCTTTTTCGGACGTGTCCATAACTAAGTTATTTACGTGCGTACTAATATCCACCACAATATTGGTACCCGAGGATCCTTAAAAATTATTCAAAGTTGCTTACGCGCGCACCAATATCCACCACGGTATTGGTACTATCGGAGCAAGAACTAACAGAATTAAAGCGATAGTTAGTACTCGCGACGCGTCGTAACAGTTTAGGTTGAACTGATTTTTGTTAAAACCGCGATTATTGTGCAAATATGTGGACAAAACGTATGCAGTGAAAACTCACTTGTACTTTGTCGATTTTTGGTGTGACTAAGGTACAAATCTAATTACCCGTAGCTAGAGTATATAATGCTTACACGTCCGAGTGGCACATATACCTTTTTATTTACGGGTGAAAGCTTTCATGAGTAAAATTGAGTTGCGAACATGGGTCGGAATGGAAAATTTGACTCTAAATGATCGATTATCTCAATGAAGGAATCAATATATTGGTATAAGATAATATGTCAAGTAAAGTCAACAATATTTAACACAGTTTGACGTTTTTAAAGTTTTGGATTTCAGTACGGCACGTAAGTATAAGTGCCAGACACTATCTGAGCAAGTTACAGCAGAATCACCCACATGCATTGTCACATATTTATACTCAATCCAGAAAATACAAACTATGATTAAAGTAATATTTAATGTGAAAGTAAAATTTTTCGAAATAACGCATTAAAAATATATTAAGTTAATGAACAGAGAAAAGTTAGTATATCTGTTACGTAAGAACTTTTATAAGTGAAGGGAGGAATTTGTAGATTTGTTCTACAAAGAAATTTAATTTTTGTTTATCAGGCATCAGCCGTCAGCCCGAAGGCTTTATTTGCTCTTACTTACAGTATACTTTTTCTTTAAATCGTTGACACAGCGTTGTGGTGTTAGTTTTCACCGAGCAAAATGTATGGAGTGTAGTGTGGAGAGCCGTACGCCGAGCTGGCGCTGACCTACTGTTTGAATCGATATCTTACGTGATGTAGTCGTAGCCTATCTCGTTCGTCTTTTTTATCTTACGTTCTTGTAAAAGTCTTTGTCATTATCTATTTAAAATTTCCATAGTGTTCAATTTATTCATCAAATTATGAATTATGTTCCTGTCAATTAGAATTTTGGATTATTTCATATAGTTTAATATTTAGATTATTTTAGTTAGAAAAATAGATTTAATCAAAAACCAAATTGTGTCTTATCTGATAATTTAATAGGTTTAGTGAAATCGAAACTATTTGATTTTCACAAATAACACGAATTATAAAGTTTCAGATTCGCATTGATAATGATTTAACAATTTATTGTGTTTCTTAACTTAACTTTCTTCTATGATCGTTGGTTAGCGGCCGCTAGCGCGCACGCAGTCGCAAGATCTTACAAGGTGAACCCCAACGATGATTCTAATCCTACACAAGAGTACTTTTGACGTCGGAAACCAAGTTGATAGTCCTTTTTTTCTTGTTCCTCTTTGATTTTTATTTTTAGACGAGTCTACAGCGACCTGGTTTGCTTAAGCTTTTCTTACACAGCTTAGTCACCAAACAAAGTCTTACATTTGCTTCAAAGACACAGCAGAACTCACTCTCTAACCTTTATAGTTACTTTAAAGCTCTCGATGAAAAAGAAAAGGCGAATATTAGTATGAGCAAGGAGTTTTTATACTCTTGCACTTAAGGAGGACTCGTCAGGTTGGGGATCGGAAGGACCATTGAAATCTTAATCTAATTACTCTCGATTGACACAAGCATAGTTGTGGTGCAATACTTACACCGTAATTAATAGTTTAAACTGCTGAACTCTCGGATTTAACATTAAGTACAAGTTGCTATTGAAGTTGTGTATGATGTTTCTTGTGAATATACGCAGTAAAGAATGTTGAAATTGTTTATTATACAAATTTTTGGATGTACCAGTGCGAATTGATAATGTAAGATGAGCGCTTTATATGATTGTTTGGAGGTTGCATGCGTAGTTCGAGTTTTGCGACGGTAGCTTGTTTCAAAAGCAGTAAGTTATTTGTCAGGCGATTACAGTTAGTATTAAATGCAAAAGTAAATACTATCTGTGTGGAAGGGGGGCTGTGAGGGGGTTGTGTGAGGAAGCATAAACTTCGTGTGGGCAACCACGGGGGGCTGTGAGGGGTTTCAAGAAACAACTGGACTTGCTGAAGTAAGTGTAAAAATAAGCAAATTTTACTGCATATTGTGAGGGAGGCTGTTAGGGGGTTTTTAGGATACTGCGGGGGGAATTGTGGTGATTCCTACCTAAATCACTATAAAATCTTGTAAGATATATCTTCCTATATTACATAGTGTTTTTGGTGGGTTTCACGATGAGACCCTTGCACTTTTCCCAATGCCCTCACACAATTTTACATTTCAGGTAAGATTCGTTGTATTTCTCCGGTGATTAAATCCGTGACTAAATCTTTATTTTTCCCTCCGACTAATTTCCTACAGCCCCCTTTAGCCCTCATTTTGATTTTTAGATCAATACAATAAAATTCGTTATACTTCTCAGTTATTTTAATGAGGTTAAAACTTTCCATGCCCTCAACATGACACCATAACTTCTCCGACCTCTTACAATTTCAAATAAAGTCGCGTAGGCTTTTTGTTGACCTTCAACAAAAAAAAAAAAAAAAAAAAAAAAAAAAAAAAAAAAACGTTTACAGGCTCCTTACCGACTCCTCACATGATCAGATAATATTCTTTCTAATTACAATACTTTTTTCAATACGTAAGAACGTCCTTCGAAAAATTCGTGACGTTCCTCCATTATCTTAAATAAACCATATTAAATATCTGAATCGTGGTTCTCGCAGTTAGCCCTACTTTCCACGAAAAGGCACTTCAAACAATTCAGTAAAGTTTACTAAATTATCAGTCCACGTATTAGAACAAAAAAAGTTGTAATTAACTACAGAATTATAAGTCTAAAATTTTTAGTTAAAAAACAAAATTTTTTTGTTTTTCATTTCAATGTTAATAAGATTGTTAGGAAAACTTGAAGATACAATCAAATAGTAAAATTTGTTTGTTTAGCACAATTAAATCAAATGAAACAAATTTCTTCCAACTGAGTTCATAAAGTGATAAACCTTCATAAATAGTATTTAACACATCTATTGGAAAATTAATGTAAATTTTACTGTCTTTCCTGTCAACCCCTTTATGCGTTGCGTTATCTTTTTCGTAATAGGTTTTAGTTTCTTCAGTTGATTCTTAAAGAATGCTCTTACTTAGGAAACTGGTCTACTTCTTATGTAATGTAAGCATAACACTATACTGATTTCTTCTATCGTACGTTGCGCATTATGTAGGTTAAAGACAAAAGGGTAAACTTTATAACAAATATTTAACGCATTTTCATAAAGGGGAAGAAATAATCATTATCTTCTCGTGGTAAATAGGGATATGAGCGAGATCCACGGTTTATTTTTCCTCTTTCAACGTTGTATTTCAATGACTTAGTAATTTCTAATTGATTGCCATTACATAAACCGTGTAATATAATTAAATTTTAAATTAGCATTACTATTGTACTTAATTTTAAACTGATTTCATGTAGTGTTGAACCTTTACAGATACTTTTTAACATTTACATTGGAAAATTAACATAAATATTACTGTCTAACTTATTAACCTCTTTATACGTTGCGTTATCTTTGTTGTACTATGATTCAGTTTCTTTGGTTGATTTTTAACAAATTTTTTTATTTAAGAAACTGGTATACTCATTATGTTACGTAAGTATAACATTATTTACCTAACAACTATTTACATCACCGCATATTTTAGAATATACATTATTCGATATCCATTCTTCACAATATGAACGAATACTTATTTGGAAAATAAAAATTTCAAATATCCAAAAATAACATTTCGATTATTTCTCTCGTTCGTCTTTTTTATCTTACGTTCTTGTAAAAGTCTTTGTCATTATCTATTTAAAATTTCCATAGTGTTCAATTTATTCATCAAATTATGAATTATGTTCCTGTCAATTAGAATTTTGGATTATTTCATATAGTNATATATTTTCGTATTATATATATCATAAATTTTTGGAATTCATTTTTAATGCTTTTTAAGAATCATCGAAGCTTCATCGTAAGTAATTGAATCATCTTCTCAAAATAGATTACTGTATACAGCTAAAAGATTGTTTCCCGTGACTTTTAGAAGCTGGCTACAGCTAGTTGCAGCTTATCACCGGAGACAGTAGCTAGCCGTAGTTTCATGTATAGTACGTAGACAATAGCCTATCGATGTACTATAGACTGAGTTGCTACAAATTTGTAGAATTATCCCTCATATTGCGAGGGCTGCTGACACGACAACATACCCAGCAAACATTTTGTTTGAAGATTTGTTATAGATGTCTTCTAGGCAGCGAATGTCCACCTAAAAGGCATCTTTGATTTCGTAAATCCAAAAGACGTCTTTCAGATGGACATTCGACGCCTAGAAAACATCTATAAGAAATCTTCAAACAAAATTCTTGCTGGGTACTGAGTGGGCTGCAGGGGGTGGTGGAGGGGCATCAGGGGCACTTAAAAAGATGTGGGGAGGCTAGGGGCGTGAGGTGGCTCACAAAAGAGTGACGGAGATTATTCATTTGATTAAATTGGTTTAAAAAATTTCATTGAATAATTTTATTTTTAAATTTTTCCAATAATATTATCCAGACTAAAATGTAAAACAAAAAACTTCCTTTTCAATGTGAAAATTTCAGACTCATACCTAGGTAGTTTATGACAAATTTTTTTCGTCCAGCATATGAACTGCTTGGAAAAAAATAAAGAAAACAAAATAATTCAGTAAACTTTAATGAATTATTTAAATTGCCTTTTTGTGAGAAGTAGGACTAACGGCAAGAGCTAGGATTTAGATATTCAAATGGTTTATGAATTACATATTGCATTAGTATAATTTTATCATGTAGTAGAATTATACTTTCTCAGTAATAATTTATATACTTATTGAAAATCTAATAAAAAGTCAACAGCAGGACATTAGCAATACCCCATAGGCAGTGTGAAAATTTGCTAAACACTTTATTTATATGAATTGCCTATTATCATTTTATTTGAGATAATGGAGAAACATCAAAAATTTTATAACAAAAGTTTTTACCTATTGTGTAAGACATCGAAAGGTTTTTAAAAAGTAAGACCTTATTGTAATAAGGAAGAATATTATCCGGTTATGTAGGGGGTCAGTGGAGGACCTATGGACGGGTTTTTCTAAAAGTTGTGCGAGGCAGTGGGGGGCCTGTGAGTTATTCGAAAAATTGTGGTGGTCTGTGGGGGTCTTCAGGGTTATTCTAAGAATTGTAGGGGGGTCAGGGGAAATTGCTTCTACTTTGTTACCAAGAGGTATGACAAGTCCCAGAATTTTTAGACTACCTTTAGATTTAAATAACATCGAAACAGCATTATTAAAACATGAATCCAACAAAAAAAATTAAAATAAGTAGCTATTATAATATAAAATATAGCGTTAATCATTCCAAAGAAAGCTTTAAAAATAGTAGACTGAATATTAAAAGATTTGTGTGATAATGATTTGCATAAAAAAAAAGAAAAAAAAAATAATAATAGTAGGCAGGGATTTCAGACAAATTTTACCAGTTTTAACAAATATCTTCAAATCGGCTATTATAGAAGAAATAATCAAGTACTCTTACGTATGTAAAAATTTTAATATTTTTGTATTAAGAAAAAATCAAAGATCACTGAATGAAAAATTTTCTTGGTTTTTTTAGATACTAGAGCCCCCCCTTCCCCTCGTCTAGCTCGATACTCACAAAGTGGAGCACCGTATCGTGTTGACATGTAATGAGGAACGTTTTCAGTAATAAATTTAAAATCTACTCCTGATACTTTTCAGAACAAAAATCTTCTTTTTAAAAAGATGTTTGTTCGGAATCCAAAGAGTTTATTTGGTCGCATAAAAGCTGTAAAAAGTGAGAAAAATATAATTATGCAGACAAGTACCATGCGTTCCTTATGCCATAAAATAATCGTTCGCCCTAAAGGGCCGTTAATTTGCAGTTTCTCCCGTATAATCTACAAAAAAGACTATTTCTTAAAGCTGTAAAGATTTAGCGCTCAAAAAAATTAAAAACTTAAAAGTTTTTTTCTCTTACCTGACAACTTCATTAACAGAGCAACAAAGTCCTTTATCTCTACATTCTTTAGGGCCATAAACGTACAAATACATATTCTACATACTTGAAAATCGGCAAAACCTTTCAAGTGTAAAAAATGGTTTTTTTGTAATAAATGTTTGTATATTTTATGCTGCTAAATATTTGAGCGTGTTCATTTTTCGCTTTTGCACTGAAATTTCAGCATATTGATATCAATATCACGCGAAAACGCACCCGCGCCTAACTTTTGGATCAAAACTAATGATTCATACTTTTCTTTAGTAGTCGATTCCACTATGTTTGGTTAGTGCTCATTTCTTGCAGATTTTTGACTGCAGCCTCCCGGACTAATAGGGTCGTCGATGACCGGAGTTCCCAGACTTGTGACGAACAACTCCGCTCGTGACGTCCACCAGTGAATGACTGACTTGGTTTAATAGTGTCTGGCTTTGTATAGTCTTTTAGTCGACGAATTGTTGTCAGAAATGGTAGTAAGAATGTTTTTATTGACAAGGTAGTTTAACCGCAGGTTGCCCTTAAAAAAACCGATGAGATTGATAGTCAACTAAGAAACATAAATACTTATAATGGCCCTAAAAAGGATCAGTGGTGAAACTTCCAGCTATTCCTTATTATTCTTGATGATGGTAAGGTGGCTGCAGGTAGCTCGACTTTGAGTCTCTGTGTACAGAGACCGTGCTGAAGGGAGGTACGCCACTGATAGAAAAATATCTTGTCTTTGGGTCGTTCTCTAGACAACCAATCGCTCATCGTTAGTTGAAAATGTGGGTCTGAAGAATAACTTCTCTGTGGGTGTGCCGTTAAGACGACCACCAAAAAAAGAGGCCGTTGTGAATGTCCCAACTCCTCAGGGTTGTTTTTTCTGGCTTGCTGTTGTGGTTAAATCTGCTGTGGTAGCTCCACGACAATTGAAAAAATGTCCATGAAACTCCAATGAGCTAAAGTAAATTGTGCTCTAGCTGGACACGTCTCCTAGTATTTCGACAAAGACGTTAGCATTCAGAACACTTTTTTGTTGGGGGCACTCGTCAATTTCCGAGGTTTGGGATGGGGTTCAACGTAAGTTGCTCGCCCATTAAAGAACAGTGTTCTCGGTCACCAGAATATCCAGCTGAACGACTCCCATCTCTATGCTCCATACACTGCCGATGATCGACTGTGGTATTCAGCTCTTAGCTAGGGGATATAATAACTAGGCTTACCTAATTTTATTGCAGGTAGTTTCGATTTTACTTCTACGCCACCTAGCGGAGCCTACTGAACTGAAGTAAAAGGCTAGCGTATTTTTACAAAACTTTGAGGTTATTTATTGCTATCGCTATTAATTTTTTCAATTTAAAAACTATACTAAAACTATCTAGAAAGTGTCAAGAATCAGTATGCGAAATTTCAGCAAGATCGGTTGAGTAGTTTTCATGGTTAGCGATTACAACAGTTTTTGGGACTTTGCTTTATATATTAGGGAGATAATCTAAGATATAATGTGGTTTTATTCTATAACTTTTTTATCTTACGTTCTTGTAAAAGTCTTTGTCATTATCTATTTAAAATTTCCATAGTGTTCAATTTATTCATCAAATTATGAATTATGTTCCTGTCAATTAGAATTTTGGATTATTTCATATAGTTTAATATTTAGATTATTTTAGTTAGAAAAATAGATTTAATCAAAANAAAGCCTACATCTGAAACTTTATTTAAAACTAATAAATAATAAAATACGGAAAGGTAAAATTGATTTGTTCATACTGCTATATAAATGGGAAGTAAAAGACTTATGCAGTAAAATTTTTTATAAAAAAATAATTTTCATCAAAAATAATTCATCAATTCATTTCCATCAACCGAGTTATTTGAACATTACATAAAAAATACTCTCAATTATCAAACAATAGAATACTAACCAGTATGGAAGGATTTCTTACTACAGTATTAATTATGCAACAGCACAAGGAACAGATGAATCTGGCGAAATTATAAAGTTAATTTATCAAGTTAAAGTTTTAAATGCGATTTATGAAGGCTTACCACCTCATGATATAAAATTAAAAATAAACAGTAGTAGTAATGTTGACAAGAAATTCAAGTATAATAGACGAATTATGTGATGGAACTAATTTACGCATAAAAAAATTATTTAAAATGTAATATTAGAGCTGAAATCATCATAGGTGAAAACAAAGGACAAATAGTATTTATACCTAGAATCACTGTAAATACGGGGGTATTTAACATCTTTTTTTACCGTTTATTTTTCATAGAAAATAATTTCGATTGATTCTGGATTTGTCTCAAATAATTTTGAAGATAAATCAATAGTAAAAAGTATTGTCTGGCAGGAGATGTTTGAAACTCAGCAATATTCGGGATAAATTTCGACGATATCATCATATTTTCGTATCAAATGTATTTGTTGGATCATTATTGACATATAAATATCTATTATAAAACGTATTATAGCTTTTGAATACCTGAAGCTATTTTATTTTCAAAAATTAAGATTTCAAATGTAATTATTGCATTTTAAGATGCAAAGATTACTGTTACGTGATCGAATGTACAAAAACTAATACAAAAAAAGTTATGCAAGTCCCCTTTGCGAAAAAATAATCAAACACAAAAAAAAATTTAAGGAAAACTTGAAGGAGCACAAATTTGTGAAAATCCATACAGATGACATGCGCATCAACAGATACAAAAAAGTTTATCACTTAAAAAGGCCCTTAACGCACAAAAAAGTCATCAACAAAAATATTTGTCCACAATGTGGAAGAAGATTTATAAGAAAAGATGCTCTGCAAAGACATTTAATGTTACAAAAAATTAAATAAGTAATTTTTCAGCAATATATATGCATTATTAAAAAACTCTTTTATTCATAAACTGTTTTATTTTCAGATAACATTGTTTAGGATGTTTAATATTATTATTTTGAATTGTAATCTACAAAATAAAAGAAAATTTATCACGTTGTACAAAAATTTTTTTATTTCAGATATGGGGCGTTTCACGCAAAGAGTCCCAGACCTGCCGTGCGAGCGCTAAAAGTCACTGTTTTCAGCTCATTTTCTCGGCACTATTCCTATCCTAAAAAAATGTTGCAAATAGCATCTTCGATATATTTTTCAGTCGGCTTTCGGTTGGTATATTTAGTTTTCTAAGAAATTTTCATTTTTACTGAAAAAAACACGAAATATGCTATGTCTCGGAAAAGGCATTTTTAATATTTTTTTGATAGCTTAGATGGAAAGCCGAGGTTTTTTAAATTGAAAATGTCTTTTTGCACAGTGTACTTTCACTAAAAAATTCGAGTAAAACGATACCAAAGAGTAGACGTTCGGCCGTGTGAACGCGCGTCAAAGGCCCACGCCGCGCCACGCACCGCGTAAGTTAACTAATATTATTAGTTTTGTAACATTTAATTATTTATTTAACAATAAAGTATGCTTATACGTTATTACTTAGTATAGTATTGTATAATTAAAATAGAATATTTGATTTTTTATTTTAAACTAATTCTTGAAGCTATAGATCTCGAACATTTAATGCAGAATACTGAACTGCCTCGTAATAACTACCACGACTGTATTAAAGCAGTAGTGTGCAGTAACTTTATTGAAAAATGTTTCGTAGGTGCACAATGTCTAGATTGTCCCAATATGTCAACGTTACGTCCACATCTTCTTAAATGTTTTGAAAAACATAACATTTTTGAAATAAAACATGGACCGTGGGTTCAAACAGACAGATGTACCATTGCTACACAAACTTTAAATTCTCGTAATTTTGTTGACTTACTAGAAAAAAAATTATTAAAACTCAAAGCTCATGATTATTCTGCAACGAAACAATCACTTTTTATTAATCAACTGAAAAAAGATCTTAAATGTGGAGAATTTACTGTAACTTATGATTTTTCGGAAAATTATGCGTTTGTTATATAGAATTTAACCCGATCTTTTCATTGGAACAATAACCAAGCTTCCATTTTTACAGTTATCATTTATTGTAAAAAAAAGTAAGAGCTCAAACACATAAGTATTGCTGTTATTTCCGATAACCTAAATCATGATACAATTGCTGTATATGAGTATCAAAAAGTTATAATAAATTATTTGAAATCCAAGTTTGTAGTAAAGAAAATTTTTTACATAACTGATGAGGCCAGTGAACATTTTAAAAATAAGAGCAATTTTAGAAACATACTTCTCCACAAAAAAGATTTTAAAATTGATTGTGAATGGGATTTTTTGCTACTGCTCATGAAAAGGCAGCATGTGACGGTATTGGAGCCAACTTGAAGAGAGGTGCAAGACGTGCAAGTCTTCAAGTTTCCTCTAATAATCGAATTTTAACAGCAGAAAACTTGTACGACTGGGCAAAGAATTATTGCAAGGAAATAAAAGTTTTTAATTTGAGTAAAGAGCCGTATGAAAAATGTTAAATTAAACTCAAATCTCAATTTAATGAAGCAAAATTAATACCAGGTACTTTGCAATTCCATGCTGTCATTCTAATTGATGATAAAACATTGAAATTAATAAAAACATCTATGAGCTCTAAGTATTAACTTATTCCAAAACAAAATAATATAACCAAAAAGCCTACATCTGAAACTTTATTTAAAACTAATAAATAATAGAAAATATTTGTTTAGAAAGTATTTCTAAATTAATAATATTCATAGTTAACTTGAGCGCAGCGCGGCGCCACGACGGGCCCCGGCGCGCGTTCAGATGGCCGAACGTCTACTCTTTGGTATTGATTTACTCGAATTTTTCAGTGAGAGCACACTGTTCAAAACGATATTTTTAATGCATAGAAACCTCAGCTTTCCATCTAGCCTATCAAAAAAAATATTAAAAATGCCTTTGGCAAGATGTAGCATGTTTTAAGTTTTTTTTCAATGAAAATGAGATTTTTTCGGAAAACTAACCATATCATCGAAAAGCTGACTGAAAAACACATCGAAAATGCTATTTGTAACATTGTTTTAGGATAGGAACAAGGTCGAGAAAATGAGCTGAAAACTGTGACTTTTAGCGCTCGCACGGCGGGCCTGAGACGTTTCGCGTAAAACGCCCCATGTGTGTGTAATGTATAAAATAGAGAGGGGGTGGAGAAGGAACTGAATAAGGGGCAAAGTGTAGGGCATTGTGGGGAAGGAACTTCTAGGGTGCAGTGAAAACAACTGTATATCATACAGAAAATTATATGTTTTGTATGTATAGTACATACGTACTTACACGTATACAAATGGATAATACTTTTACTTTTTAAGGTGGTTTAAGTTAGCCTACATTTCCCTACTTGGCTAATCTTCAAACTTCTGCAATTCTAGATTTTAATGTCAATTATCTTCAAAAAAACATTGGGCAAGGTGGCGACAAGAATTAAATATTCGCTGGCAGAAACCCAAATAATATGCAGCAACGATCTTAAATCCATGACCTTCAGAAAATGTGTAAAAATAATATTTTGCATTTTTCTTTCCCCTTTGCCCGCCCTGCACTGCGCCAATGACCCCTCTCACCATACCCTGCTGCACCCCACACTTATAAGGTTGCTGCACTAAACCTTTACGGACTCCACGCGTAGCACTAAACCTCCACGCATAGCACCACTAAAGCGCACGCCTTAAGAAAGCAAATTTTTATTTTTATTTAATTTAATTTTTCCACCAAATTCTACAAAAAAAAAGTAAAATAACATCTTCGTATCATACTTACTTATAATTTCTTTTTACTCGTTTATTATATTGATTTAATCATGAATGATAATTGTTACTCAATTATTTATTTAATGAAATAAATTTTATCTAACTTTAGAATCATTTTTCTTAGCAACAACTACTGTGTATCATATTGAACGTTTATTCAATTTTTTTATGTTTGAACTTTTTTTTAAGGAGGCTCCATCGCCTACTGCGGTTGACTTACTCGTCACCTATCATTGTCAGTCGATAGCACGATAGGTGACGAGTAAGTCAACCAAACTTACGAATTCTCACGTACCTGCGCCTGATGAGGCTGACGCATATTGTCAGCGAAACGTTGTGCATTAATAAATCAACGCAAGAAAATTTAAATACACTTTACTTGTATTTATTTATTTTCTCACATTTCGCCCCCAACGGATCACTGATCACTTTGAATTTCCAATA
>NW_019379455.1:41592-55060 GCF_000648655.2 Copidosoma floridanum | reverse complement strand
GGACTTCACGGCTGCCAACGACCCCAAGGTCGACACAGCCACCATCACGATGCCTGCCGCTCTGGACACACGCGCCATCGCAGAGGCCCAGGCTGCTGACGAGCAGCTACCAAGCCTTCTCGACGATCAGGGTGCTCTTCAGTTGTTGCAGGTTCAAAAAGATGGTGCCAGTCTCTACTGCGACGTCTCCACCGGAGAAGTGCGGCCCTACCTACCGGCCGCGCTGCGACGTCAGGCCTTCGACATCATCCACGGTCTGGCCCACCCCGGAGCCAAGGCCACTGCCAAGGCCCTCACCAGGCATTACATTTGGCCGGGAGCCCGCAAGGACGTAGCGCTCTGGGCTAAGCACTGCGAGGCCTGTCAACGCTCCAAGGTCTCGCGCCACAACCGAGAGGCACTGTGGCGCTTCAGTGAACCGGACAACCGCTTTGAGCACATTCATGTGGATCTTATCAAGCTGCCCTTGGTCCAGGGGATGCAGTACTGTCTAACCATTATCGACAGGTTCTCCCGCTGGCCCATGGCAGTTCCATTGCCAAACATACAGGCATCCACAGTTGCCAAAGCGCTCAACGACAACTGGATCAGTCTCTTCGGCACTCCCTTGCGGATAACGTCGGATAGAGGTGCGCAGTTTGAGTCAGCGCTATTCGTCAAGCTGGCGCGCGCCCTGGGAGCCAAGCTCTGCCACACGACTTCATACCATCCACAGTCAAACGGCATGGTGGAACGCCTCCACCGCACCCTTAAGGCGGCGCTCAGATGCTGCCCGCAGTCCTAAGTTGACGCGCTGCCCATGGTGCTGCTCAGATTGCGCTCGGCCTGCAAGGAGGATCTCGAGGCCTCGCCCGCGGAGATGGTGTTTGGTACCGCGCTCCGTCTTCCAGGCCAGTTCTTCGTTACATCCTCAGTCCAAGCCAACCACATCAACTTTGTCCACAGTCTCAAACAGCTGTTACTGTCACTCAGACCGGTGCCAGCTTCGAGACACAGCAACAACCATCCTTTCAGTTACAGGGACTTGCGAACTTGCTCGCACGTTTTTCTGCGCATTGACAGCATACGCAAACCACTGGAGCCACCGTACTCGGGACCACACAAGGTGCTCGAACGCACAGGGCACCGCACCTTTGTCATCGAGTGCGCTGGGGCTCCTAAGGAGGTTTCTGTGGACCAGCTCAAACCAGCCTACCTGGAGGCTGAGGCATGCAATGGCCCCGCAGACGACTACATCGCTGAGCCCATCATCACAGCTCAACACACTCAGCCGTCTCCGTCGCTCACATCTCCGACAGCTGCCCCCCAGGTCGAAACTCAGGCCACACAGCCTGAGCCAACTCCAGCTGCTCAGAAGGCTTCGCGACATGTCTCGTTTCCAGCTGTAACCAAGCTGGTCACTGGAGGGGGAGTGGATGTAGCGATTCAGCCGACACGCCTGGCGCCATCTAGCAGGCGCAAGCAACAGCTCATTTCTCGCGAGCTCTACTAACTCGCCATCTGCAGCGGATGCGCGCGCAGCGCGCACAGCGTTCTCTCTCTTCCACTCGCGGGCCGGAGGCCGCATCAGCTGTGGCACGGCGTAGGCCGAAGAAGAAGTGCGCACGGTCATCAGGGTTTCCTCTCCGTCCGCTTAAGACGCACGCAACGCTGCTGAGACCAAGAAGCCGCATGGCTGACTTAAGCAGCCATGCGAGCCGCCACACAGACTTTACAAATCCATTTCCATCACAATCAATTTATACTATTTTGTACTTAGATTAGCTGTTAAGTGTTATTAAAGAGTTCATGAACATTAGACTATTAGTATTTTCTCCACATGCACTTTCCCTTTGGCGGCAACGCCGAACCATCGCAACAATCTCCAAATATAGACCGGGCTCAAACAGTGATGAACCGGGAAAAATTATTCGCACCCAATTTTTTTGTGCTTTCTTATTCAAAATATAGTAATGTACCTAAAAGTTTATCTTGCCATCCAAGAATGTGGTCAGGTATTGTTTAAACAATTTTTTTATAAACAATTTCGTCAAAGTTGTTTTTTCGACCTGAAAAAAACATTCCCAGATTCCTTGGCACATTTGGAACAAAAAACCAATTGGAATGTATGTACCTAAACTCCACTGTTTTCAAGTAAAAAACTCCCAAAGTTTCAAAAAATGCATTTTTTCCGGTTTTCACGGCTCCACGAAAGTGCTAAGTAAAAATATTTTTATATGTTACAACACACGATCATAAACTGTAAACCTTCCTCTACAATCTCCAAAAAAGAAAATGTCGAAAAGTTGCATGGCAGGATTGTTTTCTATAATAAACGTTCAGGGCGTTTCAACGCGCGCTCCCGCGTGAGTGTATACCTATATATGTTCACTACACGCTGAGCCACGAAACGTATATATAGGTATACACTCACGCGGGNCTTTTTACTCGTTTATTATATTGATTTAATCATGAATGATAATTGTTACTCAATTATTTATTTAATGAAATAAATTTTATCTAACTTTAGAATCATTTTTCTTAGCAACAACTACTGTGTATCATATTGAACGTTTATTCAATTTTTTTATGTTTGAACTTTTTTTTAAGGAGGCTCCATCGCCTACTGCGGTTGACTTACTCGTCACCTATCATTGTCAGTCGATAGCACGATAGGTGACGAGTAAGTCAACCAAACTTACGAATTCTCACGTACCTGCGCCTGATGAGGCTGACGCATATTGTCAGCGAAACGTTGTGCATTAATAAATCAACGCAAGAAAATTTAAATACACTTTACTTGTATTTATTTATTTTCTCACATTCGCCCCCAACGGATCACTGATCACTTCGAATTTTCAAATTCACCGGAGGGCACTGGTATATCCAAATAAACCATTATAAAAGTTTTCATGTTACTTTACAAATTCAAATTTTTTTTATTATGCGCGCTCCCTAGACCAATATGGCCGGCAGTGCTTGTCACTGCACTCATCGAACGTAACTGCAGACCAAAATAGTATTTTAGCTATTTTATCAATTTTTTAATCGCCAACACCTATAAAGTCACCCGGTTTCTTAAAGATGAGAGTGTCAGGGTTACGGTGAGTAAACTTTTTTTGCTTGTACATTCCATTTTAGTAGTTTAATTGATAGTCAAAAGTTTGCTTCAGGCCTTCAGCCGTAAGAGACTGTGTTAAGCGAGCTCAAAAAGTGCTGACTTTGAATTGAATTATCTCCGGATTTTTATCGCAAACCCATACAAATAAAGATACCATTGGATTCAGCGCGATCTCAACTTTAATAATATATCAGTCAAAGTTCTTGTACATTCCGTGATGGAGCCTCCTTAACAAATCATTGTTTACTCAGTTTTTTTAAATTTTTATATTTTTTCATTATCTGTTTATTCATACAAGATTTTGTGCATATATTATTACAGTTTTGTTGCATCTTATTACTTCAGAATTTTTTAATTTGTGAAAAAAGTGATTCTTAAGCTACATTCACTGGCATATACTACTATCCTAAAAAAAGATAAATCGGTACTACAGAATGTCAATTATTTTACATTAGAATCAAAGGTTTATATGTCTTACTTTAGTTGTCACAAGCCAATCGTGTCATTTTTATAATATAACCCAAATAAATCTAATAACGAAAAGCCGTGCACTATAGCGTAAGCCGTTTAAATACATATCTTTATTTCTTAATTTGCAGTCATTTATTGTATACACATAATAATGATGTTTATAAAATATTTTATTTAAAAAATGTTAACCATCTATTTTTTAAGCCTTCTTTTAGAAAACTATTACGGATGCTGCGTATTCGACTAATTGTAAGACTGAGTGTATCAACGTATGTAACCGATGCGAAAGCGACGTTAGAGATACTATCAGAGAAGATAGTTGTTTTGAATCAATCGGAAAATTTGATGAAAGCGTTCTCTTATTAGCTACGGGCCTATGTCAGGTAACGCCGTCGAGTGAGAGAAATTGTCATTCGCTAAGATCACTATAATGCACGGAGCCTTATAAGAAAATTTTTAAATAAATTAAAAAAAAGGTTATTAAGAGTGAATCGGCCTACTGAAGCAGTGATTAGAGTTTATATTATGTTAGTGTACAGTAATAAATTTTGTTTGGCGTTATCATGGTGTTCTACAAGATTATGGAAAAAATAAAAACATACATAAGTCCATGAACATGCTTGCACTTGTGTGAACTTGAGAAATACAAGTACTGTTTACATTTATTTATTTGTCTTTTTTCACTAACGTAATATAAACTTAAATCACTGACTTATTCGGTCAATCAACTCTTAATAACCTTTTTTTCATTTATTAAAAAATTTTCCAACTAGGCTTCGTACATTATGGCGATCTCAGCGAGAGACAATTTCTCTCACTTAACGGTGCTACCTGACATAAGCGCATAGCGAATACTGGCCAGCTTGGTAGCCCGTGTGTTCAGATTTGGCGATTTTTCACCAATTTATGATATTTTGTGGATTCTGGCGAAACAATTTTTTTAATTAGCGACTGTTAATTTTTTGACGATTTTTACACCGGTTTTGTCGAATTTCGGGAGAAAGCTTTAATGCGTACTACTAAGACTAACTCAGAATCGGATATTGGCGACCATAATAAGGCAAGTACTCTCTTAACACTTAATACCGTGAATTGTTCTCATACTTTCAGTTTTAAGAATTTTGTTAAGAAAGTAGGTAACAAGAAATGAACATCACATTACCTATTAGGAAAAAAAAAATTTTTTCAATTCATTTTTTTAATTTTATTCTACTTAGTCACATGAAATTTCACATAAAGTTACTTTAGTTGCATTTCTTTACATGATTTGTAGAATAAATATTTTTTCAGACTTAGTTTGATCTTATAACATTTGCAATAAGTATTAAACTAAGGACTAACAATATTAAACACGTATATCAAATAAAGGCTACTCCAATCGATATTAAATCAGAAAATCATAAATTATCATCACTTGATTGAAATCTAGAATACTTGTGTAGGGAATTTGAAATTCCGTGATGAAATTATTCATCTCTATAGTTTTGTCCAAATTGTTGGTCTTTCGTGGATGACTATACTCTTTTGGTACATTATTTTAAACTTGAAATCATGTAACATATTGTCAGTTAGTTTGAATTTCGGACAGCCAATACTAACAGCAAAAAAGTGTGCCTTGACTTTTAAAATTCATAATAACATCTTAACTTGTATTCGATTCCAAACTTTGTTTTTGATACTGTTTTTCACGGAAAATATTCTTACTACAACTACATCATTGCTCGATAATAACAGAAGTATCAATGCAAATGCCGCTAGTTCTCGAAACAAATATATTTCCCAAGCACTTTTCAACTCGTAGATATAAGCCCAAAAAGTAATAGCATCGTTAATTTTATCATTGTCTAACCACTCACGAAAATTTGAACTAATTAATTTGTTATACTGATTTTTCATTATTCTGAATATTCCTTTTTCGGCAAACACGTCTGAAAACGGTAAATTTTGAAATTTGCATCAACTAGTTTGATTTAAGCATATAGTGGGTAAGATCTTTTCTAACTGTTAAAAGTATTTTAAGTTTAATGAAAGATGTTGGCTCAACTGCAGACATAACTTTTTTATGTATTTAAAGGCTCTATAGCCTTTAAATCAGATTGAACTTCTGCAGTAATGACGTAGTTTTTTAAAGCCCTGTTATTAGATTCCAAAAGGTCACAAGACTTTCGCGATGTATATCGACGGTTGGGTAAAAGACAGAGCCAACTCAGATACTTGGTGGAAAAGGAGCCAACTCAAAATTCGGGTTGAAAAAGCAGTCAACTCAGATTTGGCTTGAAAAAGGAGCCAACTCGGGAGTAATTTTTTTTCATCAAGTTTTGTCGTGGTAGCACTGAAATTCACAATATAGGTATACCTATAAATATAAGCGAACAAAGATTTTTCATTAATCCAATGGTTCAGAAAAATAATTTATGTTATTGTAATAGAGCGTACTACACTCATTACATTATGTACTTTACAAGTCTGCTGCGATTAGACGTAATTCTATAATGAGACTATGGTCGTAAATCATTTTAAATGTTCTTTAAAAAATTTTTAAAAATTTTTTTTATTTTCAAACATCGTGTTAAATAAAAAAAAACTTATATTAACTAAACAAATGATTTTTTTTTAACCGTAGCATGAACAGTAACTGTTTACAATAATCTGTTATAATACAGATTACAATAACTGTTATTGTAATATTTTATTTTTTTCTACTATTAACACACTAAACCTATGTCAATTTGGCGCGCTACTTCATAATATTAACATAAAAACTATGAAATTCTTTTGGGATGACATCACTCTGGCACATATCCCTAAGATTTTTTTTTTCTTCATTGTTTAACTGGATTTTTGTGTTGTATGCTTTGTTTAGTGCATGATTTACAAGTGTGTGTGAATTAATTAAATTAATTAAAGCGAACATTAGTTGATGTGGTGTGTTAAATAAAAGTGATAGCAACATTGTACTTTGTAATTCATTCTACTATGTAAAACATTCTTGGAAATCAACTACATTTTTAAATACATTTAAATTGATTACATTCAGACTAATAGAGCACACAATTAAATAATATAGTGCGCTTTACGACAACATGAATTATTTTTCTGAAATAATTTAGCAGCGAACCTAAAACCCTTACATTTTTTATGTTTGTTTTAGGTCTATAGCACAATATGATTTGAACAATTTTAAAAATAAAATAAAGGATGACCATGGTATTATTAAATCAGATTTAAGAGGCAAACATTAGAACAGATGAAAAAAATAACGTATAAAAAGTACATAATTTAATAAGTGTAGTACGCTCTATTACAAAAACATAAATTATTTTTCTGAACCATTGGATTAATGAAAAATCTTTGTTCGTTTATATGTATAGGTATACATATATTGTGAATTTCAGTGCTACCACGACAAAACTTGATGAAAAAAAATTACTTACAAGTTGGCTGCTTCTTCAACCCGAACCTGAGTTGGCTCCTTTTTCAAGCCAAATCTGAGTTGACTGCTTTTTCAACCCGAATTTCGAGTTGGCTCCTTTTTCACCAAGTATCTGAGTTGGCTCTGTCTTTTACCCAACCGTCGATATAGCCAATTGGGGAAAAATAAGACAGGCCTTATGGGTGCAATACTTTTTTTTATTTTTTTACACGTTCAACGATTGTAATAAGATAAAAGCCTTTTAATGACATGTTTTTGGGGAGATTACAACATCTTAGCTATTTTTTCCCAACTCAGTAAGTCTTTTGCAGCTTAAAACTTCCCTTTCAAAGTGCGAAAATGCACAGTCAACCTTACCAAAACCCTGTGTGTTTTCTTATATATAGCCGAAAACGAGAGAACTTTGTACAGGTTAAATGTGTAAAAGTGCGTTTTCGCACTTTCAAAGGAAAGTTTTAAGCTGCAAAAGACTAAACTAATGAGTTGAGAAAAAATAGCTAAGGTATCGCCAGCTTCTCGAAAACATGTTATTCAAAGGCTTTTATCTTGTCACAATTGTTGAACGTTTGAAAAAAAATAAAAATAGAATTGCACCCATAAGGCTTGTCCTAATTTTCCCAATCGGCTACATATATGTCGCGAGAGTCACGTGAGCTTTTGGAACCGTATATATGTGGCGACTCAGCCGACACGCCTGGCGCCATCTGGCAGGCGCAAGCAACAGCTCATTTCTCGCGAGCTCTACTAACTCGCCATCTGCAGCGGATGCGCGTGCAGCGCGCACAGCGTTCTCTCTCTTCCACTCGCGGGCCAGAGGCCGCCTCAGCTGTGGCACGGCGTAGGCCAAAGAAGAAGTGCGCGCGGTCATCAGAGTTTCCTCTCCATCTGTTCAAGACGCACGCAACGCTGCCGAGACTAAGAAGCCGCATGGCTGACTTAAGCAGCCATGCGAGCCGGCACACAGACTTTACAAATCCATTTCCATCACAATCAATTTATATTATTTTGTACTTAGATTAGCTGTTAAGTGTTATTAAAGAGTTCATGAACATTAGACTATTAGTATTTTCTCCACATGCACTTTCCCTTTGGCGGCAACGCCGAACCATCGCAACAATCTCCAAATATAGACCGGGCTCAAACAGTGATGAACCGGGAAAAATTATTCGCACCCAATTTTTTTGTGCTTTCTTATTCAAAATATAGTAATGTACCTAAAAGTTTATCTTGCCATCCAAGAATGTGGTCAGGTATTGTTTAAACAATTTTTTTATAAACAATTTCGTCAAAGTTGTTTTTTCGACCTGAAAAAAACATTCCCAGATTCCTTGGCACATTTGGAACAAAAAACCAATTGGAATGTATGTACCTAAACTCCACTGTTTTCAAGTAAAAAACTCCCAAAGTTTCAAAAAATGCATTTTTTCCGGTTTTCACGGCTCCACGAAAGTGCTAAGTAAAAATATTTTTATATGTTACAACACACGATCATAAACTGTAAACCTTCCTCTACAATCTCCAAAAAAGAAAATGTCGAAAAGTTGCATGGCAGGATTGTTTTCTATAATAAACGTTCAGGGCGTTTCAACGCGCGCTCCCGCGTGAGTGTATACCTATATATGTTCACTACACGCTGAGCCACGAAACGTATATATAGGTATACACTCACGCGGGAGCGCGCGTTGAAACGCCCTGAACGTTTATTATAGAAAACAATCTTGCCATTCAACTTTTCGACATTTTCTTTTTTGGAGATTGTAGAGGAAGGTTTACAGTTTATGATCGTGTGTTATAACATATGAAAATATTTTTACTTAGTACTTTTGTGGAGCCCTGAGAACCGGAAAAAATGCATTTTTTGAAACTTTGGGAGTTTTTTACTTGAAAACAGTGGAGTTTAGGTACATACATTCCAATTGGTTTTTTGTTTCAAATGTGCCAAAGAATCTGGGAATGTTTTTTTCAGGTCGAAAAAACAACTTTGACGAAATTGTTTATAAAAAAATTGTTTAAACAATACCTGACCGCATTCTTGGATGGCAAGATGAACTTTTAGGTACATTACTATATTTTGAATAAGAAAGCACAAAAAAATTGGGTGCGAATGATTTTTCCCGGTTCATCACTGTTTGAGCCCGCTCTAATACTCTATGTCATGGTTTGCTTCACTAATATTGAAATGAGCCTCCGTATCGTTTAGGTTATATAATACCTAATCGAGATCTTCAGTTGAGTAGTTTTGTCTCAAAATTTTTGACGCGAGCAATACTATCAGAGTCTATAGGTCACCGTATGCAGCACCGATATTATTGTTTTTTTTTTAAATGACACATTAATTTGCCAAAATTCATACGAAATATTTTTAATTATTTCTAAGTACAGATAATTGTGTTATGATTAGATCTTCTCTTGTAGAACTTAACGTTTCTTGCCTTTTTGCTTGTGAAGGAAAAGGTCTACCAAATGACAGTAAAAGAAAACTCTTCATTTGAATTAAAGAAAGTAAAGTTAAATTTATTGATTAACATCAAATGAGAGCGAACACGGTATAGAGTGAGTGATCATTCATTACAAACACAAAGGAAATTCACAAATGGCTCTCACTACTATATGTCTCAACTAGGTACACACGCAGCACACTGCCCGAGAACGTACGCGCGTCTTTACTCGACGATGGCGTCTATGCGTCTAATTCTCGCGACCTCCCTTGGACCTTGCCGCTCTAAGCGAACTTTAGACTCAACGCGACGCCCCGCAGTCACATTACCACCACGCATTTTTTTTGTGTCACTAAGTTTGTGCACACCCATGCGATACATACATAGATGTTTAACAATGGCTTTCATCGTACAGTTTTTGATTTCGTTATCTTGCTTAATAACACTTTTCAGTGTTGACGACAGATTTTAAGTAAATCCTAAGTTTATAACAATTTTCCAAAATAAGTGATAAGACGTTGTACGGACTTATTTCGGATAACTTGAAAAATCGATGAAAAATTTCTTGCTGTTCGAAGGTTTCCAAGGTTTGAAGGAGTTAGCAAAGTGACTTCCTGAGCGGACTATGAGAAAGTCAATTGTAAATATCTCTACATAGGTAATCTACAGCAGCTGGGAAGTCCTCGGCTGCATTTAATGCTGCTAAATTCAATGAATGGCACCCGCAACGAGCAAGGAGTAAATTTGGAGCTTCAGTTTCCAGTAATTTCCAAGAATCCCAAAAAGTTGGTTATTATAGCATCACTCTTAATACTAAAATATTTTGTACGTAAACAAATATATTTTGTTGTCGAGCAATCCGTTGATTCATCAACGATCAGAGAGTATTTCACATTGCAATCATGATGCAGGCATGCCTATATCAGCTACTAAACAATATAATGAATTGAGAGCCACTACATATTGAATAATATTTGTGCATTTAGTATCATTCAGTCTTAAATTTTTAAAATTTAGATTATTCAATGGATCACACAAGTGATTTACGTTATGCACAGTCCCGTGACTAGGAGTGAACACAGCTAACTTGACGTCCTGTATTTTGTTATCCACCTGTTCATTTAAAGCATTCGTACTTGCAAGTTTTCGTTGTTTATCGTCAATACTACGCGCATTTCTCAAATGAATCTCCGATATTCTATGCTTTTTCAAGTTTGTCTGATGAGCACGCGCACTTACTTCTTGCAAACTTTGCAATGAGCTTGTTTTTGTAAATTAAAATATTTGATTTTTATTTCAAATTACAGAATTGAAACTATACGTTTAAAACTAATCATACAATACAATTATTTTGTACACCCTAAAATTAAAATTAAAATATGTGTCAATTCAAAAAAAAGAAATTGTTGACAGCTTTGGCTTGAACCGCTGTCTTGATATAATGTGAAATTAGAAAAATGACTACTAAGACGTGTTGAACATAAAATGTTGAACGCAAAATGAGCACCAAAACAAAATGCAACAGTGTGGTTTTCAAAGTGATTTTTGCTATAACCAACATTTCGGTTCAAATCATGGGACATACAGGATTTGGTAAGAACTCTTGCTTATAGATTTAAAATTAATGTTATTATAGAGTAAATGTAACACACGACGTTTATACTTGACGATGTATGTGCAAGGACATAGGAGAAAAGCTTCTTTTTTTCCCATGTACGAGCTTTTTGGTGAAAAATTCGGGATGCTCATATTATGCCTAATTGTCAAACCGCTTAATTCATGACATATTGCCTAATTTTTGACATTTCGCCTAAAATTTATGTCACTTCGCCCAATATTTATCACGTTTCGCCTAAATTCAAAATTTCTTCAGCTAACAGAACATTTGTACGTGTGCACATGTCATTACATCTAAAATGTATGTCACTTCACCTAATAATCATGACATTTTGCCTCATTGTCATATCATTCTGACATTTCACTTAGACTATATGTCACGTGGTCACGGTGGCACAGCGGTAGAGTTGCAGTTCCATAAATCTCCAAGGTTACGCAGCATTTAGTGCGGTGAGTAATTGGATGGGTGTCCGTTCAAGTCTCGCCATTTCNTTCAGCAGCCATGCGAGCCGGCACACAGACTTTACAAATCCATTTCCATCACAATCAATTTATATTATTTTGTACTTAGATTAGCTGTTAAGTGTTATTAAAGAGTTCATGAACATTAGACTATTAGTGTTTTCTCCACATGCACTTTCCCTTTGGCGGCAACGCCGAACCATTGCAACAATCTCCAAAGTGGTGACCCCGACGTGATCTGTGTTTTTAGAGTTCTCTCTCACGCGCTGCAAATGGTGTGCGATTTGGGAGTAGTGCAGTGTGCGACTCTTTGACCTTTTTTCTTGTCGTCTAAGTGCAACAAACATGGAATGGACAGTGCATAGTGTGCGTTTTTTTGTGCTGTGATTTTTCTCGAGCACGTGCTCGTGCAGTGCGGCGCCCATGAACGATCGCGTGACACACATACGCGCGCACGCCCGCATTTCCCTCGTGCCGCATGTCCGGCAGGGGCCGAGGCTACTCGTCGGGCAGTGAGGGCACGCCACGTGCCTCGGATCGGCAAGCAGGCAGGTCGGCGCCAACGCTGCAGGAGTCTGCCTCTGCCCTTGCAGCGGCTGAGTTGCGGCGCACCGCGCTACAGGCTGAAGAGCCGAGCAAGCGCGCGCCCACCGACACACAAAAGCCAGTGGGCCCTGAGCCGCGCACGGAGCAAGGCGAGCACTGGGAGGACGCTCGGGAGAATCCGGCAGCAGTCATGGCAGCAAACCCCAGCAACATGCTGCAACGCTTTTGGCGCGACGAGCCGGAGCTCTGGTTCATGCAGGCTGAGGAAATCTTCAGCGCCAACAAAGTAACAGATGATGCACTCAAGTATGGTGCAGTCTACAGTGCCCTGGACAAGGAAACACTTAGAGACCTCGTGGACCTGCTCAAAAACAAGCCGGAGACAGACAGGTACGATTTTTTAAAAGCAGCTCTAATGAAGCGTTTGGCAGAATCCAAGGAGGTGGCCCTGAGGCGCCTACTCACCAACGTGGAGTTGGGAGACAGTACGCCTTCGCAGCTCTGGCGCAAGATGAAGGCGCTCGCCGGAGAGGTGGACGACGGCTTGGTCAAAGCGCTGTGGCTTTCCAAGCTACCGTGCCACGCGCAGACACTCCTGCAGGCCTTCAAGTCTGCAACCACTTCTGTGGAGGAGTTAACAGAGGCAGCAGACAGCCTAGTCAGCTCTGCTGCGCAGATCAACGCTGTCTCGTCCAATGATGCCATTGCCCGTCAGCTGCAGCATAGCAACGTGCTGGTGTCGCAGATGTTAACGGCACTCAAGGCTTGTCTGCCGAGGACAAACAATAACAACAACAACAAAAATTCGAACGCAGGTCGTCGCAACAACCGTGCACGCAGTAGGAGCCGCAGCCGAACTCGACAACAGGAGGTCAACAAGGACTACTGTTGGTACCACAACAAATTTGGCAGCAAGGCTCGTAGCTGTCAGGCGCCCTGCTCTTTTTCCCAGGAAAACTAGTCACGCCGGCCTCGATGCAGGTGGCTGAGACCGGCAACCATCCTCGGGAGCATCGCCTGCACATCCTCGACACTCGTTCCAAAACATTCTTTCTGATTGACACGGGATCAATAGTCTCGTTGCTGCCCAAGGCTCAAGCCAAAGGTAAGCTCACGCAGCAAGCGCTCACTCTTTCAGCTGCCAATCAGACCGACATCCACACCTACGGAGCACGCAAAATGCTGCTGAATCTGGGCCTGCGACGCGACTTCGAGTGCGACGTTATCGTCGCTGATGTCCCGCACGCCATCCTCGGTGCGGACTTCCTGGCCAGACACGGGCTACTGCCAGACCTGCAGAAGAGACGGCTCATCGACCGACTCACAGGTCTCTCAGCGCCTGGCCACCTGGCCATGGCGGGGGTCTTCTCAGTCTCCACCATCATTCCAGCCCGAGGAAGC
>NW_019379455.1:8197-22558 GCF_000648655.2 Copidosoma floridanum | reverse complement strand
TAGTCAGACATCTCAACTCATTTTTAAAAAAATATTAAATTTTCAGTCACGTATATCAATTAGCTGACCGTATAATTACAGGTAAAATATTTGAGTATGATCATGTGTGAAACATAATAAGCACGTTATAACATCATATTACACGTATCGTAATAATTTAGTGGATCCTGATGAATAATTTGGTAATGTAATAATCTTATACGACATGATACAATTTTGTGTCAGCTCTATACTCTCCCTAAAAAAACCTATAAACAATTGTAAGTCGTATGTTTGAATCGGAAAAAATTTATATATTTTACAATACTGTTTAAAACTTGTATGATCCTATAAAGTTGATATAAAATTATCCTGGGATATTCATACGAAAACACTGATCAATATATCAGGTTTTGGTGCAAAGACACACATCTATCCTGATATAATTTTTTTTTATTGTGTTTTATCGGAACCATCCAACAGGGTCATTAAAAATGAAGAAGGTAAAAAACCTTTGTTTGGGTATGAAGTTTAAAAATTTTGATACTTTCGAAAAGTATTTGAATGAATATATGGGAGATTGTAACCAAATATTCGTCAAGAGGTCTAGTTCAACTGACAAACCAAACTGTACAGATGATAAAGAACTTAAAAGGTTTAAAATATCGAATGATTCTGTACGTCTGCAAACATGGAAAAAAGAAGTATCCGAGCATACAAACAATACGGAAGAAGAGGTGCCTGATAATTGAAATTTAAAATAGCATTTCGATGAAACACCATGCCCTGGACAATAATCGAGCCCATAAATTTTTTCACAAAAACGCTTTTTCCCATTGGAGCTACTAAAAAATAGGTTCTTTTAATCTAAATACAGAAAATTGTTTACTAATAATGCTAAAATCATTGAGTTGTTCTTATTGACTATTCTAAAAATTATTTTATTACAAATTTATAAGGAATAGTTTTATTTATGGGAAAATCTGTCTATAACAGTCCTTGCATTTATAAATGCATGTATAAATGCAAGCAAGAAGGGCACGCATTTTGTTGAAAGCATTGATATATATATTTATTTATTTACTTAATTTTGTTACAACTGTTTTTCGTTATAAAAGTCACTATTTGAAGGTCTTTGAAAGTAAATTGTCCAGCATTCATTGAAGTCAAAGCAACGCGTGAAGGTGATTAGCTGTTCATTGCAAACTTGAATCTTCATCACCAAAATCACTTCGATACACGACCCACATAGAAGTGACCGTTTCTGAAACGTTTCAGAAACGTAAATTCTAAACTATTGAAACGTTTCTTTTAAGGAGGTTTGGGAGTATCATTCAGAGAGGCGAGGAACGGGGAGTCCCCCCTGCCCGCGCAGATGTACCCCCTTTACCGCGCACCTCCTCTTTCACTCTACAAACTTGAAACTGTACGACTGTAACTGCTTATATTTTTGAAAAATGCCTGGCAAGGCTTGATTTTTTTTTGTCGAGCATCTTCTTTTTGTACCAAGGTATCTATGAAAACATTTTTTTTTATTCCAACACATTTAGAATATACCTTAATTTCAATTAAAAGGTAAACCTAACCTTGTTCTCTCATAAGAGACCGTGTTAAACTCACAATATTTCATAATTTTTTTCTCGAAAATTTCCCCTGGTGAAAAATCTAAGAAATTCATGTGCACTCTTAACATGCTCAAATATAACATACATTTTTTTTAGCACATTTTTCCATTTTTAACTTTTCTCCCAAACCTCCTTAAGTCACAAGATCATTTTTTGTAATGAACGTTTAGGGCGTTTTATAGCGCGCTCACATGTGAGTGTATACTCATATATACGTTTCGTGGCTCAGCGTGTAGTGAACATATATAGGTATACACTCAAGCGGGAGCGGTCACTGAAACGCCCTGAACGTTTATTGCAAAAAACAATCTTGCCATTCAACTTTTCGACGTTTTCTTTTTTTAGAGATTGTAGAGGAAGGCTTACAGTATATGATTATGTGTTGTTACATAAGAAAATAAGTTTATTTAACATTGTCGTGGAACTCTGAAAATCAGAGAAAATGCATTTCTCGAAACTTTGGTAATTTTTTACTCGAAAACTGTAGAGTTTTGGGGTATACATTCCAATGGTTTTTTGTTTTCAATGTGTCAAAGAATCTAAGATAATTTTTTTTAGGTCGAAAAAACAATTTTGACGAAATTTTTTACAAAAAAATTGTTTAAGCAATACCTGATCACATTTTTAGGTGGCAAGATGATCTTTCAGGTACATTACCTTATTTTAAACAAGAAACCACAAATTGAAAAAAAAATTGGGTGCGAATAATTTTTCCCGGTTCATCACTATTCGAGCCCGGCCTATTTAGTAAGTCTCAGGCGAAGCCGAGATAGGGCGGGGGGCTGCTAGTATGTATATATGTAGGGGTGATAGGGTATGGCTGGCAGCGTGGGTAAACCTGACACCCCTAATTTTTTTATGATATAAAAAATATTTTCATTTAAATGAACACCAAAACTATTATTTATAACATTTTCTAAATTTCTTAGTAATTGGAAAGTCACAAAAAATTACGAGAAAATTTCTTTGATAACTCTAAAATCACAAGCTAAAAAATGATGATCCTTTAATTTTTGTTTTTTAATTTCCATATGGACAAATAAAAACAAAAATGTTTTATACTACAAATTACGTACAATTTTGTTGATTAAGTCTTCAGCTTTAATTCGCAATTTCATGTGATATTATTCGATGCAAAGGCAAAAAGTNGGTTTTTTTTTACTTCGAATGTATACAATACTTAAATTTCAAGATTTGTTAATGTGTCAGAAAAACAACTATAGATAACAAAACAAACGTATTTACACTTTTCTCTGATAAAATTTGGATCAAAAGGATTGAAATAATAAAGTGGCACGAAAAAAATACATATATTAGATTGTAACCATAAATAAAATATATACTATAATGAAACCACTAGTTAACAAATTGATTCAAATTTATTGCAAAATAAGATTCTTAGCGGGTATCATGGCAGGAGTGTGAGGTGCAAATATAAATATTTGAGGTGGGGGTATAAGTGCTTCTCATAACGAATACACCCTATACTTATTGAAAAAACAAGCAAATTGTTCCTTACTTGGCAGTGTGGTTGGAAAGGTCAAGATATCGTGATAAAGGAGGGTTGAAATAACCAGCCAAGAAAACTGTATCATTAACTATAGAGAAACAAATATGCGTGTATACAATGACATGAGTTACGACAGCTTAGGATTTTTAATAATTTTTCAATACAAACAGTACATTTTTCACTTAACACTAACAGTATGTTTTTCGCTAACCATTTCTTCTGATTTATCCCACATAGAAGTGACCGTTTCTGAAACGTTTCAGAAACGTAAATTCTGAACTATTGAAACGTTTCTTTAAGTCGAGAGAAACGTTTCAGAAACGTTTCTGAAACCTTCTTTTGTCTGGAACGAAAATTCGAAATCAGATATGTTAGGGTTCTAATACACGCTTCAGAAACGTTTCGGTAACAATTTTTTGAACCTTTTGGAATTGTCTCTGAAACGTTTCTGAAACGATTCGTTCGTTTTTTAGGATTACTGGGGTGAAATATGTATAAACGTTTTTGAAACGTTTCGGAAACGTAGCAATCAACACGTTAGTTGCGTAATTAAAATCAACTTTAGGTAAGTAATAATTATTGAAGACATTTATAACTAATTTTGTTTATTGAAGTTTTACAAAATAAGTACAGGAAAATGTTGGCAGGATTGCATTTTAAATGTCATGCAATACAAATATCAAGTCAAATATAAATATAATCAAGTAATTTATTAATAGCCTAAAACTAGTTATATTTTTTAATTGATAATTTATAAATCTTAAGCGGACGTTAGTGTAAGTTTTTTCATCCGACGGGACNTAAACGTACCTAGACATCGCACTCGATAGCTCGGGTGTGAAATAAACTTCACTTCCTGGGGAGCACCACCTATACATTGTCTGCGGCGAGTCCACATACCTAGACGTCGCACTCGATAGCCCCGATGTGAAAAAAACGCTAACTTTGTAGGGCAAGCTTTTTAGATGCAGCCGCGCCATCAGCAGTTTGTGCGCGCAGGCTCACAGGCTGACATTACCTATTTTTAATACGATTTGAGTTTGGCCCGCTTCAGTTGGCTGCATTGCGTATGCTTTTGTTTGTTCGGCTCAATGTCCGAGTTTTCGGCTGAACGTCCGATTCGGCTCATCGTCCGATTCGGCTCATTGTCCTAGGCTCAACTAACACAACATAATTGTTATGAAAAAAATTTTCATCATACGCACCTAGCAGTGAACTTGTTTCTTTCAGCCCACTGAGACGATTTTTTTCCAAGCCGTGGAGAAAGCTAAGCACATTTACAAAACATTATTACTCGTTAACGATCACTATACATTAAGCTTACTATAATAGTACAACGTACCCGATGCCTTGGGACAACTCGGAAACGATGTTGCACCTATATCATCAATCAGCCGCGATGAACTTCTGGCAATACGTTTTCGACGTTTTTTTCGACGAGGAAACTTTTTTTTCCAGCTTATCCTCTACGCTCTCATCACTCTCTTCATACTTCTTATGGCGTTCACTCCTCGATGCTTTGTTAGTTAAAAAAGTACAACGTTTAAAAAATACATGAATTTTTAAAATATTATTACAGACTGGATTTAAGTTGTTTACTGAGAAAAAAATTATATTTATTTTTTTTTTCGATGAAATTCATAAGAATGAAAAAATTATTTCGTTTTTCACTATTAACAACAACTTTTCAACCCAACAGTAATTAGCAATTGAAAAAAAAAATTTCTTATTATTCTACTTACGATATTTTGTTTTAAAACGCCATCATCTAGTAATGTCGTATCATTGAACCGCTTCAGTGCCGCGTATGCTTCGAATGGAAACACTGTGCCAGCTAGTGTCACTGCTTCCTCGGAGATCACGCAATTATTAGCCGGTGCATTGTCCTTTAATTGTAAAATTTTTGACTGATTTTCAAGAACTTTTTGCGTTACACCTGTAAGTGTCAAAATTGTTATAAGTGTAAGCATTAAATTTGACTCCNAAATATTCACGAATCGTGCGTTTAGTCACTGACACAACTAGAATGAAAATATTGAAATAAAAATATAAATTGTTCCATAAGTTCCTTAATGTTAATACGCTTTATATTTTGAAAGCTTTTGAAATTCGCAGACAGACATGGCGGTGCGATGGAAGCATTCTTGATTGGTCAATCAAAATGCATGCGCAACGCCACACCTTATATTCTTACATCATGATGCCTGCGTGCATACCTGTTACTATATATATGGTTAAGTCTAGCGGTATACTTGGATTGTATCTTATACCAATCTGTTGCTGTGCCAAATTTCTCCGCCGACCACCTCTACTTTCGTGCGGGTACAATATTAAGGACATATAGTCACTTGAATGCCAGCTAAACATAATATATATACAGCACCGTCATTATGTCTCTCTCACACTCTGTTTACTAAAAATACGACTTATTTGAGGTAGGTAGGTATATACGAAGATACGTATAGGCATATACATATATGAATATACGCAGTATATGAGGAAGTGAAGCTTATTTCATACCCAAGATATCGAGTGAAATGTCTAGGTACATTTACCGACCGGAGGTGATCCCTGGAGTTGCTCCCCAGGAAGTAAAGGGAGGGCTTAAAATAAGCTTCACTTCCTGAGGAGTACCTTCTAGACACTGTCAGCGGCAGGTCCACATACATAGACGTCCCGAAATATGTATAAACGTTTTTGAAACGTTTCGGAAANGCCAGCTAGTGTCACTGCTTCCTCGGAGATCACGCAATTATTAGCCAGTGCATTGTCCTTTACTTGTAAAATTTTTGACTGATTTTCAAGAACTTTTTGCGTTACACCTGTAAGTGTCAAAATTGTTATAAGTTTAAGCATTTGACTCCAATTAAACGAATTGCTTAAATGACGAAAACAAAACCCAAATGTATAGAAGGTTTGTAAAGTAATTAAGATTAATGCGAAAAATGATTACACGTTACGTATAAATAAATTTTTTTTTGGTTGTTTGAAAAAGTTAAAAAACTTAACGAACCGACCAAATAAAGAAAGCGCTGCTCTTCAGTCAAATCCAAGAGGTCATCTCTTGTGAAAACCGTTGATCCTGGACCAGTTTTCTCCTTTTCTTGATGATTTTCTGAGAAAATACAGATTATTACAAAATTTATGGCTTTACAAAAAAAAAGATACTCGTAATTTTTATCAACTATCTTTACGTATACAAGAATAAGTGGAAATTTACAACGAACTAAAACTTTCTATATTTTAAGTAAGTGTCAAACATATCGTTAAAAATGATAACCGCGATTGACAAATATTAAAATTGATTTTGTTTCCAACTTTTTACCTAATGATTTCAAAGGAGTCGGTGTTTTTTTTGCTCCTGGAACTCGTTTAATTGCCACTACGGATTTTATGAGATTTGGTCGGCTTGCGTCTACTTTTGATATACCTATGTTACCTGCGAAACAAAAAATTTACACATAGTAATGTTATTTCAATTATTCATACACATGCGTGTTTTTCATACTTGATTAATTTTTTATTATTTTTAGTTTGCCTCACCTGCTTCCTCATATTCACCAGCTTCTACAGTGTTAGGACTACTTTCCATTTGCGTATTCATATCTAGACACAAAAGAAAATATTTCTTTTTCTGGTACATTTTTTTTATTGCTTTTTTTTATTTATGTACTTTTGTTTTGTTTTATGCTTAGCAAAAAATATAACTAGGTAAAACAATTTTTTTCCTACCTTGGACATTTATTTAGGGCCTGTTGTGTCCTCGGTAGAAAAAATAGGATTCGCCAAAAATATGTATCCAACCAGGTTGATCCCAATAGTACTTTGAACGTTGTTTCTGAGCCGCCCTCGAGACCAGGGACCGCACTGGAAAAATACATATTTTTGACGAAAACTAAACTAACACAACATAATTGTTATGAAAAAAATTTTTATCATACGCACCTAGCAGTGAACTTGTTTCTTTCAGCCCACTGAGACGATTTTTTTCCAAGCCGTGGAGAAAGCTAAGCACATTTACAAAACATTATTACTCGTTAACGATCACTATACATTAAGCTTACTATAATAGTACAACGTACCCGATGCCTTGGGACAACTCGGAAACGATGTTGCACCTATATCATCAATCAGCCGCGATGAACTGCTGGCAATACGTTTTTGACGTTTGGAGGAAACTTTTTTTTCCAGCTTATCCTCTACGCTCTCATCACTCTCTTCCGCATACTTCTTATGGCGTTCACTCCTCGATGCTTTGTTGTGCAACTCTGCATAGGTCTCGTCAACTCCGGAGGTATCCGCTGCGATATTAGCCTTTTCAGTAGTCTCCGCATACGTGCCTGTAACGTTTAAGAAACAAGTATACGAATAGTCGTCGAAAAGTATTTTAATTTTTTCGTTCTGACAGCCAGGTTATAGGGCAAGTTCCGAAAGTCAAGCTGTTTGGGCTTGTCGATTGAATGGCGCACCAACAGTAGTGAGAATTTCAAAATTAAATCTTTCGTTGAAATTCATTTTATAATGATGTTTAAATACAATTTGCTGATGATTGATGAGATTGTTCAATACCCTGCTCGTTTTTTTATTACCATTTAATTAGCGGGTTCATGTACGTGTACTGTAAAAAATACATATACACTGGGCGCGCTGTGCCGATGTGATCGCGCGTCAACACCCATATGTATATGTGCGCAGCTATAGGTATTATTGGTGGCGTTGCTTAGCACATAAATGACCAAGGCTTTGTGAAAGCAAACTCGCTTTACAAGGAAAAGCGAAAATGATACAATGGAATATTTGGCGCTAGCATTGCGAAACGAAACTCAGATGTAACTGACGACAACCAAATGTCTTATCTCTCCCCCTCCCCTCCTCTCTCTTTCTCTCTCTCTCAGAGCAAGTATGCATTAATTAGGCACGTTTTTTTGCGTTCAGTCCGATTTTTTAAGTAAGTATACCTATATTCACCAACAGTATAGATATAGTTACTTGAGGAATTGGACCGTACGACCGACCGACCGAACGCAAAAACAACGTACCCATTAACTTGATTTAAACTACTCACCAACAGAGGAAAAAATTCGAGTTATTTCAAACTCTTACCAATCTGAGCTTGACAGAATGTTGTTCAAGATGGCATTCAAAAGTCGCTTTCCATTCCATGGCGGCCACACTGCAGTCTTTTGATCTTCCGAAAGCCAAGATGCAGGGATCACTTCCACTGAACCATCCAACTTGAACTCACCAATGCAAAATTTCATTTCAAACACCATACTCACGAACTGATTTTTTTTTTATTTCTATCGAGTGTTGCGCATGAATAAAATATCTGTAACCCGTCAACACTCGAGCAAGAACAGAGAACGAGTGACTGGGACGTGCACGAGTAAGACGATGAGCATAAAGTATAGAACTATAGTATCTATACTCCCTTTCACATACGGCAAACGGCGGACACAATGCCTGCCATGATGTAAGAATATAAGGTGTGGCGTTCCGAGGTCTCATTTTCGTACCCTTCTGCGCCTTCCATCTCGACGCCATATTTGAGGAAAGTGTGACTACTACAGCGCCAAAGAGCCTGTACAACTAAACGAAGTGGCCAAAGTTGAAACTAAAACCTATCCCACGCATCTCACTTCCAAGTGAGATATATATATCTGGATATGGACATATATATGTATATACATACTCATCAACTGATAAATGTTTACTTATTTAGTCAGTTTTTCTGTGTAAATATTCACGAATCGTGCGTTTAGTCACTGACACAACTAGAATGAAAATATTGAAATAAAAATATAAATTGTTCCATAAGTTCCTCAATGTTAATACGCTTTATATTTTGAAAGCTTTTGAAATTCGCAGACAGACATGGCGGTGCGATGGAAGCATTCTTGATTGGTCAATCAAAATGCATGCGCAACGCCACACCTTATATTCTTACATCATGATGCCTGCGTGCATACCTGTTACTATATATATGGTTAAGTCTAGCGGTATACTTGGATTGTATCTTATACCAATCTGTTGCTGTGCCAAATTTCTCCGCCGACCACCTCTACTTTCGTGCGGGTACAATATTAAGGACATATAGTCACTTGAATGCCAGCTAAACATAATATATATACAGCACCGTCATTATGTCTCTCTCACACTCTGTTTACTAAAAATACGACTTATTTGAGGTAGGTAGGTATATACGAAGATACGTATAGGCATATACATATATGAATATACGCAGTATATGCATTCATACACAACTTATCCGTATACCTAGGTACTATTTATAATACTATACAGCAATGTAGCATGGGAAGCGGCGCAGACGTCATGCGGTTTTGACAGTGCGATTTAACAAAGCATTATCAAATTTAATCCATCAATGATGACAAAAAATGTATCAATATTGTTTCATCCCCTTTGCAATTAAAGAACTGTTACAAATGTTTCTTTCTATAACAATTGTTGCTACTGGTACCAACAAAGTTAAATAAATTTCTCTCGTAATATCATCAGTATTATTCAAGAATTATAAGTTACTAAAATAAACTCTAGGTATAATAAGTGACAGTTGTAAATTTCGCCCAGATTTTCATGTATGTGGATGGTGACCTAGCAAGCTTGGCTCAGATGGCGCCAGGGAGCCAAGACTCCAGCCAATAAGGTTGAAGACGACAAATCATACATTTTGTGTATCTATATACATGATATTTATCTTCTGCTGACTGCAGACAGTAAATATTATGTATTGAGATATTCAAAACGTACGATTTGTCGTCTTCAACCTTATTGGCTGGAGTCTTGGCTCCCTGGCGCCATCTGAGCCAAGCTTGCTAGGTCACCATCCCCATAGTAATAGTACATAACATTATTTCAATAGCTTCAAACTTAAGGACGTTCATCACACATAGTGTTTTCTTACAGATTTTTCTGAAAATTTGACAGGATGTTCGTAATTTCATTAAAATGTCAAATACAAAATTTTAGATCGTTTTACTTCACGGTTTATTAGATATTGAGTGATGAAAAAATGGCTATTTTACATCTAACCTAATGGAAAACTCACGTAAAACTGCATTTACAGAAAAATGAAAAATGACATTATATCAAATTTTCAAAGAGATCCACAAGTTACTTTTACAATAAAATAATTTAAAAAGGGGCAGAATTTGCGTTCACGGCAACGCTGTAAGAGGCGCGAAATTCAAAAACGTATACAATAAAAAGTATCAAATGAGCTTTAGTTTTTCATCTTATAACATAAATATTGTTTTTCAAATCACATAAGCAAAGATTATTAATATCACATGTTAAAAATTATTAATCACAATTATGAAAGTGAAATATAACTGTAAACAACACCTTTTACACCATACACTTTTCCAATGCACGTACTGCACGGCATACACGTATACGGATATATATGTATATATGGAAGTGACAGACGACAAAAACTTGCAACATTGCCACGCGCTGGCACCCCCTTAACTCTCTATGATTTCCTCCCCCCCCCCCAACTGTGATGAACGTCCTTAAGGAGAGAAGAACGACCTTTTCCATTATAAGGTAGTTGGAATTCAGCTGATTATCCCATTACTTAACTACAAGTTATAATATTTATACAACAAAAATTGATGATTACCGAATAGATTTTTTAAATGCCAAAGTTCGAGAACGATTTTGGGTACCTTTTTTTGTGATCAGTCGGTAGGTCAGTCCAATTCCTGTATTTGTATATCTGTATACCCGGTAAATACAGATATACTTTCTGTAGAAGTGGAACCATCCAACCACAAAAAAACGTATTCATGTTCAATAGTCTTATAATATATGACGTTCTTAATTATAAGAAAAATGTTTTATCGATTTTAAAGGATCAAATACAACAAATACCTGCTTCGTGGTTTTAAAACCAGTGGAAATAAAAAAAAGCACGCTGGCTCAGATAAACAGAATCAATTGCAGACCCACCAGACAGCAAATTTCTCCTCAAAACCCTCTGTGCATCCCCCCTCTACATCTTCAATTCATCGCTTAGAAATAGCTGATTCAAGATCGCGTTCATCATTACTTAACATTGCTACAATGAACACGCCTTCTTAGTTGCAATTACGTACGCCAAAGCGTTTAAGTAATGAGATTTGCCCAGGTTCGCGATCAAGTTCTTTCCGTAGCGGTCGGAAACCGACCTATTCACCATCGTGCTCACGCTCTCCCATTCAAGAGCGATCGATAAGGTGCTCACGAACACGCTCACGATCCAGTTCTTCCCGTAGCCGTCGGACACCGACCCATTCACCATCGCGCTCACGCTCTCCCATTCAAGAGCGATCGACAAGGCGCTCACGAACACGCTCACGATCCAGTTCTTCCCGTAGCCGTCGGACACCGACCCATTCACCATCGCGCTCACGCTCTCCCATTCAAGAGCGATCACCAAGGCGCTCACGAATACGCTCGCGATCAGGTTCTTCATGTAGCCGTCGGACACCAACCCATTCACCATCGCGCTCACGCTCTCCCATTCAAGAGCGATCGACAAGGCGCTCACGAACACGCTCGCGATCAAGTTCTTCCCGTAGCCGTCGGACACCGACCCATTCACCATCGCGCTCACGCTCTCCCATTCAAGAGCGATCACCAAGGCGCTCACGAACACGCTCGTGACCAAGTTCTTCCCGTAGCCGTCGGACACCGACCCATTCACCATCGCGCTCACGCTCTCCTATTCAAGAGCGTTCGCCAAGGTGCTCACGAACACGCTCAAGGTCACTTTCACCGATTTATCATCGTTCCTCGACGAACCCTCGATCACATTCTTCAACTTCCCGGTATCCTTCACGGCGCTCACGTTCCCGAACACGGCGATCTTCTAGACCAGATAGATCTCAACGACATCGGCACAGGAGTCATCGTAGAATTCGTAGAAGAACGTCTCCTGAAAACAGTAAACTGAGTCTTTTAGAGGAATTAAAACCTAAGTTGTACAGAGCCTATAAAGTGAAAAATCTTCATCGTCCTGCAGGTGCGCACTTTTTTTTTAAATTAGGCTGTAAAAAATGTTGCTATGTAGAAGTAATTCTTTCATATACTAAAGTTTGATGTATTTGAATCATTCCTTTTAGTTATAATATTTATACAACAAAAATTGATGATTACAATAGATTTAGAAGATACGAGGTTGTTAATAACGAGGTAAATAAACACTTAGATTTTTTAATATGGCAAAGGGTTGTTATCATAAATAATAGCAGATAACGTTGTAAAACAGTTTGAAAATTCTGTTGTCACAGGCACTGCCAACATACGTGAAACCTTGAAACTATTAAATATTGGTGTTACCTTGTTCGATTTTGTAGGTACTATGCATTCTAATGCAAAGTATATAATTTGGTTATGCATTATCAATAGTTTCATTGTAGTTATTATAATTCTTATACTTATTTTAAAAATTCTTGGCTACACACATTTTAGTATTAATCGAAAATAATTTGAGAATTGTATTGTTTAATAGTTATACTGAGAAATTGTTTCAATTATACAGGTTTATCTTGGGTTACGACGAAAAATTGGTAAAAAAACATGGGCCATGATGAATAGAAAAAAAGAAGGGAGATTTCTCAGAGAGCTTGCGAAAATAATGTGGAAGTCTGACTTACCATTCATATGTTTAGATGTTTCTAAACAGTCAGGAAGTGAAGAGATCAAAGCACGGACAGTACTAGTACCACCGCTTCAACTTGAAATATTTTTAAGTAAGTTTAATTTAAAGCTTTTTCAATGTTTAATATAAATCTGCTAACATAAATAAATGAACCGAAATACATTGACTGAATGTTTTCATCACATTGGAAAATGAAAGCAAAGAGTATTTTTTTTTTGAGAAATGAAAGTTTAAAGTTGTACACGTCATAATCACAGTATTAACGAATCATAGTATAATTGCTGTTGTCATTTGTCTTTATAAAGTTCCTTGCGGTTAAAATTTCTTGAAAGAAGCGCCCTAAGTAATAAGTATGTGACACGTGCCTCAACAGTTGTCATAGAGTTTAAAGTGTGAATTACAAGTGTAAATTAATACTCGTATGATGTATTACTATACAACACGAATTGTCTAATAATACATTACATAAACACATTATCTTATAGGTTTTTGAAAAGCAAAAAGAGTTACATTTTACCTGGGAAACTTAAATCAATTTTTCTTTTTTTTTTTGTGAGCTGCTAATTGCAGAGCCATATTACGAGAAATCTAAGAATTGACAAATGTAAAACACATTAAATTTGTGACATAAAATCTATCATGCAGAAAAAAATACAGGGTCTCTAAATCATAGTTGATAAAAAAGTATAAAATTGTTTCAGGTATATATGAGGATTACCTATACGATAAATATCGTGGTGCAACAAAAGAATGGATTTCATTTAAAGTAAAAGAAGGCACTATTACTTTGACAAGTGCAATAAGAGATGCTAGAAAATACATATGAGCTGTGAAATAAGTATTAAGCAAAGTTTATGTAAAAGCAATTGTGGTACATAAGAGTCTAATATATTTTGAATACGCAAATTATATAATACTTGTACGATTATTACAAAATGTTTGTATGTACTTAAAGTGATAGATAATAAATTTCTAAAATATCTATATATAATAAAAATTAATAATCATTGATTTGTTGCTTTACAATTTTAAAAACATTATTGCAAAATGAGAAAAAAAAATTTTGTGGCCTACATTGATCGACTGCAAAATCTCTAACAAGCATTATTATAAAAATAAACAAGTTTTCTTTACCACTTTAGATTTTTTCGCAATATTGAAACGTGTAAATGTTAATATTCTCATAATTTGTATTTTTCTGCGAAAGCTAGAGTTGTACATGCTGCAGTTGCTAAAATTAAAGAAAAAAGTTACTATGTTACCTACGTCAATAGACTTCAAATTCCCTTATTAGCAGAGATTTATCAAAAGGAATACAGCGTTAATCCCCAAAAATTTTGTAGTACTAGCACGGCATAAAAATATGAAAACTTTTGAAATTGATATTTATTCATACATGCTGAAACCGTGTATTATAGCACTAGTAAAACTCCAAAATTCTCCATGACGATATAAGACAAAAATAATATTTATCGTGAATCTTCATAGAGGTAAGATTTCCTACAAAACTACGAACATTTAAATCAAAAAATAAATTTTGCAGCTAAACAGGTCACTTCGTTATTGTGCATTTGGGAAAC
>NW_019379454.1:1880242-1910243 GCF_000648655.2 Copidosoma floridanum | reverse complement strand
AATAAAAGTATATTTTCAAAAACGATTGTAACGCCATTCACATGGAAATCCCATAAGAAACTTCAGGTACTTACTTTGTCTTACGAGAAAAAAAGATTTTAATTCTTTAATTAAAGGAAGTTCCATATGGTTTTCTTAAAATGCAGAGAAATCAGTAAAAGTTTTAATAAAATAAGTATTTAAAGTGTCAAATAACTGTGAATTTTTCAAAATTATTCACCACAAATGTTTTTTATTGATGAAATTTCAACTTTTAATACAAACTCTCAAAGACAGCAATTAATTTAAGCTCGTTGTTTATTAATAAAAAAAGTCATTGGTAAAAAATATTGAAAAAATTTTAACAGTTTCCTAAAATTTTCAATATTCACTGTTAAAAGTTTTACTGTTTTTTCTGCATTTTGAAAAAATTATTAAACCTCTTGAAAAAAAAATAAATTTAACAGTTCTTTTGATGCAATGTTATTGGAGCGATTAAATGGTACTGAGAAAGGACTAGCATGCATGCACCTGCGAGCATTTTTAGTCTCTTTTGCTGATTCTACCTCCTGAGTTAGTTCTCTACTAAAATTGGTCTTCAAAAAAAAATTTTCACCAATTCAGATCAGCCCCAATAAAAATTGAAAACCCTCCGCAACCCTCTCCCAATCCCTCACGCTCCAAGCTATCCTTGCACTCCGACGCTGTGGCAGCGCATTACCAAAAAAAATGGTTCCATCTCTCTTTGTACGTTTCCTTCGGCCTGCGCCTTCGTCACCTGCTCTGCATACTAAAGAGGAACCTACCCCGTGGGGAATATTAATTCCACAGAGAACAGCAGCAGCAGCAGCAGCAGCCTCGAGGACTCCTCTTTATGCACATGCTGAATAACTGCTCGGCTGTTTTTGTTTCGAGTCAGCAGACATACCTATACATACCCACACTCGGACGCACAAAAGAAACGTGCAAGGTACTCCAGACTCGTTGCAAGGCTATCTGTGTGTACAGCTTTGACTACTGTGCTCCAGACTCTCGACCTTTTTACCTATTCTTTTTTCAAATTATTTCCTCCCTTTCGTTCGCACGATTGCTGCTCCCGTCTCTCCCCACTACGAAACTGTTGCTGCACTTCTCCTCTCATTGTTTTCGTCCGAGATGTTAATTCCTAAAGTACGTGTACCGTCGCCCTGTTTTGTTTCGGCTACTTTTATGATCCGAATTACTTCGCAGTGTCAGTCAGCCAGCCATCAGTTGTGCCCATTTGGTTAACAAATCCCCTCCCCCATCTCTCTCTATCTCTCTTTGTTTAGAGGTCTGCCGAGAATTTTTTACTTTTCCGACCGCATGAAGAGGTGGATATGATCAAGCCCGTGATGCCTAGACTACACCGGAGTAGTTTAAAAACAAGAAGTGCTTGCATAAAATACTCTCGTGATTAAAAAAAGGAGGCGTTGTCGATTTCAGTTTACGAAAGCTCGTGGTGTTTCTTTACTGGAAGTGCAAAAGTGGCTCCATTGACCCACAACGACGTTGGTCTCTCTTTTTTTTTTTTTTTTTTTTTTTTTTTTCTTTTCACCTACTCCTTCGTCGTCATCCCCAATGCGCGTGGAAACGAGGAACAAAACCACGACGGTGTAACCCAAACAAAAACATTGACACAAGAGCAAGCCTCGTTTCCCGGAGCTGTGCACTGTGTACGCGCATGTGGATGCACATAAAGCCAGCCGAAGCCAGCGTGGCGGGTCATGGAGACAAAGTACCTCGCGTCGTACGTACACGTGCTTTTATCATTCGGCAGCAGCAAAAAAGCTCATATCTGCGTCTCTTTCTGGTGCGACCCTCTTTCCTTTTTTTTTTTTTTTTTTTTGTTTTTCGAGACTTGACAACAGCTGGCCAGACCAATCGCTTCAAGATGTGACCTGCAACTGAACGCGCTTATGTTAGGGATGACGCTCTGGTACGTGCTGTCACGTGTTGTTGATGCTGAGCGGGGGCCGAGCCGACCCTCGTTAGGGAGAGGGATTGGATGGACGACTGTTTTTTTTGCTGTGCCCAACGAAATTTTTGCGGTGCTTCAAAATATTGTGAATATAAGATGATGTTGTTTTAAGGGCGTTTGCTTTTTAATTATTCATTTTTTTTTTCAAACCAATTTCTCAAAGTCATTATTGTTGTACGTTTGTGTACGAGTCGCGTGTATTATTTTTCTTACCAAGGGTGAAAAGTAGAACTTTGTATACTTTGGACCATAAACTGGAAAAGCGTTTTTGTATATTAGTGACGAAATGCACCATTAAAGTCATGAACAAACAGAAGTCATCGTAAGTCATTAATTTACGATCATGTACATATACAAAGACTTTTGTAGTAGTCTAATGACTTTCACGAGATTTGAAGTCGACCCACAACTTTGAAAGTCTTTTGAAATCATGAAAAAATGTATAAATGTAAAATTTAGTTTTTTTTCCATCACCGTGAACAACCTATTGGCCTAGAAAGTAAGTGTTTCTTTCCATATTTGTGTGCATGGGAAGAGCACATGATCCTAATTCAGTTACTTTTCATGTTACTGAAATGCGTCTCCGGTGAATTTCTTTCTCAGATCCACACCTTGCCGGTCGACCCGGCACTATCTGCCCTCAAAAGCGTATCAGGTCAGTACCCAATGTAATCCCTGGAGAGAGGGTCGGTGCTCTTTGCCCAAGCATCAGATTGGCTATTCCCTATTTCATTTCTTGTTACCAGAACTCTTCAAAAGTCTTGCCAAGTCCCAAAATGTCTTGACAGGCATCTAGAAGTAATTGATACTTTTGATGACTTCGAATGCTTGAAACGATATTTCACGGAGGTTCTGACATGAACAACTTTTTGAATCTGAAAAGGTCAGATAGCTGTTATCGTTTCTTGAAAGAGAGATATTGCTATGAAAAACAGTAATAGTTTAAAACATATTGCAAAAGCGTTTGTAGTTTCACAGTATGAGTATTTCTAGTGAATACCAAAACAGAGCAGAATATCATTCGATGCCTCATACGTTGTGTTTCAGTTTGAATGCAAAAACGGGCTTCGTTACTGAATATTGCGTATCGAATATCGGATTTTGATACTTATTATTAGAAAATTCGCGTGCTCTGAATCTAAAAGAGTTCGAGAGAGTGTAGAGGAAAAAAAAAAAAAAAAAAAAAAAAAAACATGACAACGTAAAACCTAGTAATGCTCACAACATAGCAGCCGACGACGATATCAGAATCGGTGAGTGTTCGATAAAAAGTGTTTTTATTTTTTAGTTCTCTCGCGTACGAGAATGATGCGTTTTTCCGATGATGATAAAAAAATTCTAAACATTGCTATTGAGCGATTTTATTATTGTGCGCTCGTACGAGTTTAAAAAAATAGAAAATCTCACAGCTGAGTCGAAAAGTGAACTATGCATGGAAAATCCAAGTAAATTTGTTTATTTCTCTTATTTAGTCACCCTTATGCAGATATATTGGTGATGCATGTTATGATGAAGAATAATGTTTGCTTACAGTAGTTCATCACACCACTTGTACTAGGTACCTATTTACGTGAGATCAGACTATCGCACCTAAAAACGTCGGGTGATAAAGTTGCCACAGTTCAAGTAACTTGTACCTTTTTATAAACAATCACTTAATTGATGAATTGTTATACAATATTGCCTGTCAAACCTACATTCGCTTGGTATCATTGAAAAGTTCATGATTTCTTTTTTCAATACCTAGTTTTATAATGAGAGTTAAAGTATAATTTGGAAGATATTGTATCAAATGTTGTCAAGATTGGATCGCCTCCTATAAGAAACCACGTTAAACATAAATTTTTAAGTGTTTTGTTTTAAAAAAATTGCCTTGTAATATGGTTTGAAATTTTGTACACATAGAATTACATGGCTCCACCTTCTTGCTCTGCCATGGATGTGACAGGCTGCTAAGCACTGAAAGTGGGGTGAGCGACGTAAGCTCTGTCAGTTTTTTCGGCAACAACGATGAGATGAATCTTATGTATACTAACAGGACAATAACGGAGCTAACTGCTAAGCAGATAAAGTATGACTCTGTTTTTACAGAACTATTTGCGTATATTTTGATTGAACTGATGAGTTCTGGTGAGTAAACACTTGAAATCATAAAATTAAGTTATAGAGTATCTAATTCATCGGTTCTGTTCCAAAATAGCGTTAAAACATTTACATTTGCATAACAAAAATAACTAGTGCACATAGAACCTCTTTCACTATGATGGTATTATTCCAGATACCCCGTTGATTTGGCATTGAAATTGACCACAATAATACGTACAGACCCGCAATAATACCAGAGTTGGCAACTGAACATTCAAACCTCTTTTTAAATCAATATTCATGAGTTTATACATTTATAAAAGCGGAATTCAGTAGTTTTTAGTCCAATATAAAAAACAAAAAGTACGATTTGACGAACTAAATTTGTTAGATAAACGTTTAAAGCTAACTACTCAAATAAGCAGCTCATTGAGCTTATTCTGCTACATTTAAGTGATCATACGTACATACTCTATTTTGACTGTACGACTAAAAAGTAAGAAATAAATGTGAAGTATGAGAAGTTCAAGCAGCAGTTAAAAGAGGCAGTGTGCTAAAACACTCAAAACCGTACAACCGTATTTGTGTCTATCTAGTACCATGTGGCAAAAATACGAGGCAGATACACGAGATACGGAATGCTATTGGTTACTACTCGGTGTTACATCTCACTAATCGGAGACACTTTACCCTGGAAAGTGCAATTACTACTGTTATTTTCCTTAAAAATTTAGCAGAGTATAAATTTCAGTCAATTAAATTGACGCTTCATGTACAATGGGTTTTCGTGTATAGGTTATGTCTTTACAGGTCCCCTCACAAATGACTGAGAGCACTCTCTTTAAGAGAACTTGCACTTTTTAATATAAATTCTTAAAAGAATAAGCGACTATATTGTGTATCTTGCACAGTTTCAGGTACCACACAAGCTTTTTGTAAGGAACGAACGTTTCGTATCTAGCTGAGTTAGTTTGTTATAAAATATTAAACAATCTTTCAGCCGGGTATAGTGAAAAATCATATATATACACTCCACACGAGCAAAGCATGCCATTCCCTCCCGGAGTGTATAAACGAGTTTTTGAGAAATGCTCAAATATTGGCTGATCTGATCGTTGGATGTGCTAGTCTCATTTAAGGTGGCTCATCACAAAATCAATAGTACATTACACCACAAAGGACGAAAGTACGACATTTCATCCTGGGTGTGTAATTACCTCACGAGTCGACGGTGATGGAAGCAAGCACCCGGAAGTCGATGCTGTACTTTCATCCCGTGTAGTGTGTACGATTTTTCACCTTCCTCCGTCAAAATATGACGTTTTTCCCAGGTTTTAGGTGGGAGAGCGCAACATAACCTCCCAGGTAAAAATCGCACTTTTTGCCTACTAGAAAAGTATTGTGGCGTAATCTGCGTGGAAATTGACTCCCGAGCCGTAGACTTAAATTCGCTCTGCAGATTTTTCACTTCATAAGGGTTATATTGTGCTCTCAATCTTAAGATACAGGAAAAATTATCATATATAAATCAGAGAAACAAAAAATCGTAAGTATACACAAAACCGAGCACAAAATGTCAGTGAAATACGACATTTTGTGCTCGGTGATACGAAAATGGTGTGTTTTTCTTTTAGGAACATTATGTACGATGTATGGTGTGGTTCTTTAGTGTGTACGTACCTAGTTCAGAAAAAGATTGTACTTATTTATTTGTCGTCCACGTAAAAAATCCCAAGGTAATTATACAATATGGTTGAGTGAGCTAACGGCTAAGTCAAGTGTAGAATTCAACTACTTTTCACTGAAACCTTTTCTGCATAAACGTAAATCCTATGCTGATTTACATACGGTTCTCATTATGTCATTGATTGAGCTATGTATGTTTATTATATGCTCTAAACACATGTACTGACACTTGTCAGGTATAGATGTTACCTATTAATCAAAAGCCATTTAATGTATATCAATCGTTTCACCCAAAAATAATGGAAAGGAACGTAAACATATGTGTCTTTACGTACAATGAAAGTTGCCATTGCTTTGGAATTGTGAGCATGGTGATTTAAAAAGGAGATAATCGTTTGAGATCACTTGGTACAATAGTGAAATCATAAGGTGAGAATAATTCTCACGGCCAAGATAATTAGAGAGATTCTCAAATATTTTTCAATGCTCTAAAGACAAAATTAAATACTTTTCTGTTAGCAGTAGGAAACCTCATATCTATTTTCAATCAAAAATAAATTATTTTATTAGATTTCAAGTACAGTGTATGTATGAATTTGCCAGCTACAAAAAAAATTGAGAATTTTTATTTTAGTTTATTGATTTTTATTGGAAAAACTAAATTAACACGAGACTGCAGTTATCTTCAGTGACGTCACCATTGCTTGTTATATATTTTTCTTAGCTCCTAAATCTGAGATTTTCGGATTTTTGCTCGAATAATATTTAAAATAGTTTTAAAATTAGTTTGTGGTGAAAAAAATATTAATAAAAATACACAAAGTAGGTAATGATTTTTCAAGTACGGTACTTGATAAATATTTTTTTTTAACTAGCAAAAAGAACCAATAAAATTTTTGAGTGTCTGGTTTTGTTGAAAATTTGAGATACTTTGAATAAAACTGCATATATATAATTTCATGTTTAAACTATAATTATGCAATTCGGTCTTACGTGTACACATATTCAATAAAAATTTATAATTTTTTTCAAATCTCTCATGTTCAGATAAATAAAAATGTTCTTCATGACTAAAGAAGGTAATTCTTGATAATCAATATTCTTCAATACTCCTTGAAAAGCTATGTTCAAACAATATCTTGCATTATCCCATGTCTTTCTTTTCTCAATAGCTAATTGTATGCGGCATTGCACCACATAATCGTAATACTCAAGTTCTTTTTTTTTATTGAGCAAAGATAAAAAGGTTGTGCAAGCGTCAAGATTGATTTTACAATTCAAAAGTGTTACCAACGAATCAAGTGGCATCGTTATAATGTCATATATTGATGTTCTGCCCACTTCAACTTGCTTCAGTTCATCCAGCTTAGCGTTGCAAACAGACAAAATTTCTGACAATCGTGTATGCATTTTAAATAGCCCCATCACCGAAATCAAGTGCGAATATAGTTTTTTTACTTGTAAGTCAATGGCGCAGTAAAAAACCAGAAGAAACATTACTTTACTACCAGTGAAGCCCATTAAGATGAGTTTCAGTTCATAAATCGTCTTATAAACAATTGCACTGTGTTGAAATTCCCAAAATAAACATAGTACGTTAAACTCATTATCGCTTCTTGGACCACTAATGTCAGATGAATCGTAGACAAAGCACCTGTTGATAAAAAAAAATTAAGCTTTGAATACACGTATTTTTCAAGAATGATTTTGAAAATATTTGTTTTTATCATCTTACCCATCACTTCGGAAACCAGCTTCAAGAAGCATTTTAAGAATTTGGTACTTTTGTTTTTGAAAGACTTTCTTAAGCATTCTGTGAATGTCTTGACAATCATTTTTTGCTTGGGAGGTGTAATTCATATCAAGCAAGTAATCGACAACAATATCTTGAAAAAAAGGACAATCGTGGTATAAATCAAGAACTTCTTCTATGTAATAGCAAATATTTAATCTACATATTTTATCTTTCATTATCTTGTTAACTACGTTTTTTTTAATGAGCATGTAATTTATTAAGGTCTCATTTTTTTGTAATATAGCTATTAAAAACGGTGTTTCGTTGATACAATTTTGAGCCCAAATATCCGCACCTGCAGCAATATTTTTGAAATCTACTTGTTACTCCACAATTATTTAATAGATATTTTGAAATTCACCAGCGGTCAGTGATAATACGGAGTAGTAAAAAGTAATTTTCAAGTGAACTAAAAACTTAAATTTACCCGATTTTATCAGTTGGCTGGTAATACTGTCAATCTGAGCTTCCTTTCCGAATTTTAGTGCCAAATGTAGAGGCGTATCATCAAAAAAGTTTTTAGCATTGACATTATTTCCTTCCAAACAAAGAGTTTCAACCGCTATCTCGTTTCCTTCACGAACAGCTCTGTGCAAATCCGAGTCACCAGTACAATCACCGTTGACATCAATGCCTCGATCACACAGCATCTTGAAAAAAATTTTTTTCGTGTAGTGCAATGTAACGATGGACGCTTAAAAAAGGCCAACTGCGTATTCGCCAATGAAAAAAAGCTTTATTCATTATGCTCTGACAAAAAGTAGTCCAAATTGTACGATTTCTAAATACTCATGTGTATTTTTTACGAATGAATTACCAGTTGTACATTATTATTATCATGTTATTTGTCGAATTCGTCAACGTAAACTATATATTCGAAAGTAAACGAAATGTGAAAATAAAACACTGATTTTGGTTTTATTTGTATACTTATACAATTATGTTTACTCTACTTACGGTGGAAATTATTGTTCAGCGTGGTAAAAATAATGTTGAAAAATTTAAAAACTCCCAGGACAACCGATTGCCACCAATTTACCATATTAGCAACAAGTTAGGCTTCTTTTCATAAGAGAGCAGCGAGTGCACTACTTTTTGTCGGAGAATAATGAATTAAATTATTATTCGTCAGACCTCATAGAGTATTTTGTTTGGTCGAGGGTATCGAGTAATGTAGTACAGTAAAGCTTTTAGCGAAAATTTTCCATGCATATCTAGTCCGACTGCATTTTTCAGTATGTACTCGATAAATTTCTTGTCCCATTGTGCACAGAATCGTTCTAGTTCTTTATATATATTTTTGAATTTTGCTCTGAGATAAATAAAAAATATTCAATTTTACTAATTGTCTCAAATACAAATGAGTAAAAATATTTATAAGTGTTTACATCGTACCCAGATCTTTGAAGTTTCATAATAAATATTGACTTCTTATTTTGAATAGCATTATCTATCGGTGTCTGGTGAAAAATATTACTGATGTTTGGGTCTGCTCCATGATCCAACAACAGCTTTACAATCGTATAAGTGCCAAATACTGCTAGATGCAAAGCTGTGTAATGATATTTTGTCGTAATGTTGAGGTCAGCTCTGTTTTTCAGTAGGTACTTGACTTCGTTGACCTGGCGATTTCAAAAGTTCAATATTGTGGTAAGCTTGCTGTTTTAACAAAACATTACCTGCTTCTTTCTGACCGCCAAGTGTAGCGCTGACTCGAAATTCTCCCCATCTCGTGCATTTACATTTGCTCCATAGCTTATGAGCACTTTTATTAATGACCATTTGACGCGAGCTGGTAGAAAATCCAAGGAAATGGCGAGATGCAGAGGTGTTTGTAATTTGAGATTCCATTCATTCACACAAGTCGGATCTCTGTGGATAAATAAAAAAGTGTAACGTAACATTGATATGGGTATCAGATATTTCTTAAACAATAGTTACCTTTGCAGAATTTCCTCAACCTTTGCAACGTTCCCCATCCAGACTGCTTCGAAAATATCTCCCATGTTCTGCTTCTCAATTGCTATTTGTCGTAATTTTTGCGATAATTAACGGTGAATTGCAGTAAGAAACCTGGAAATTGATAAAAGCAAACAATACTTTTTCGATAACTTTATTACAGTTGTCTAAACCCATCTACACTTTATACTGCCTCAAATAATACACTGATATATCAATTAGACAACTTGAATTGTAAACAGACGATAAACACTGTGTGTGTGTGTGTCCTTTCGTGCATAAACCGATCTTACATCTCATTGACTAGAATCTAAGTACTGGTTGCACCATCTGTCACAAAATAGTCTTAGTTATGATTTACTATTCAACAGATAACTACATATTTTATTATATTGTTGATTACTTCATTTGTTTTAATTTTGTATTTCATGGGTGTTTATTTAACCTTACTTCTTACCTACTACTAACTCAATCATAAATCAAGTGTTGGTTAGAAAGTCTTACCTATTTAGTAGCTCTACTAAATCCGTTAAAATTTTCACAACTTTCCAAGAAATATAAATAATCTTGAATCAATGTACAATAAAAAGTCAATTTTATCACCTCTGAATGTTAATTGTAACAAATCAACTCCCCACTAACTCGTAGGGACGGAGCTTGTATTTATCTTTGACAAAAAAATTATCTCCGTCGTAAATGAATATTTTTTAGATGTACAAATACGTAAGTCTACATGAAATTCCCGTTGAAGTAAGTATGTACATTTTTATCATACAGCTTACCACTTGGTGCTAATTTATGTGTGTATTTGAGACGGTCTAGAGTGTATGTAGGGGAGACCGGGCCGTATGGATCACTAGGAAATATGGGTCCTAGCTATATTTACCAAACTAGGTGACCTATACTTTTAATTTTTTTTTTTTTTCATCAATACATTCGAACAAATAATAATAAATGACAATAAGAATCACATAGGTAATCAAATAAAAAATTTATTATTGTCGATTGAAATTTTCATCTCAAAAAAAAAATTTTTCAACCAAATTTATTAAGAGAGAAAAGTAGTAAAAGTTATTATTTGGTGACTTATAACTACTGACATCGATAGATGAACTATAGTGTACTTTAATGGAATGCCTTGAACAAATTAATTTTTGCCACTGTAAACTGTTAGGATCGGGTCGGCATCGAAAGCAAAGCAGACGACTAATGAAGACTGAGACATGTAGTCAAAGTAGTATAGCTCGTTTGTTACAACTTAGATTAAAGTTTATTTTAGGTTTAAACATAAATTATAATAGTTAGGACGTTCATTAAATATACCATAAGGCAATCGTGGTCTGCGGAAGACTTGCAAAATGCAATAAATTCGGTCATGAATGAGGAGACAATAAGAAGCGCTGCTGAAAAGCACAACGCTCCTCGTGAAACTTAAAGACAACAGATTTGTAGTTTTAAAAATCAGAAGGATGAGGATGAATTTATATACAAACCTAGTGTGCAATTAATATATTTAACTAGCAGCCCCCCGTCTCGGCTTCGCCCGAGACTTACTAAATAAAACACCGTAGTGTGTTGACATGTAATGTGGAACATTTTAAAATAGAAATTTTACACATATTCTTGATACATCTCAGAACAAAAATCTTCTTATTATAAAAATATTTTTTCGGAATCCATATAGTGTATTTGGTCAAATAATAAGGTGTAAAAATTCAAAAAAATAATTATGCTGAAAAGTACCGTGCGTCTTTATGCCATAAAATAATCGGTGGCCATAAGAAGCCGTTGATTTACAGTTTCTCCCGTGTAATTCACGAAAAGGGCTATTTTTTAAAGCTGTTAAGATTTTAAACTCCCAAAAAATTTATTTAAAAAAAAAAATTTTTTTCTCATATCTCACAACTTTTTTACCAGAGCAACAAAGTCCTGGACCTTAAACCCTACATTTTTATTGCCACAAAAACACAAATACATTTTCTTCTCATTAAAAATTCTGAAGTAGGATCTTTAAAGATTTCAGAGATTATAGGTATATATATATTGAATGAAATTCATTCAGTACATAGGTATACTCCTATGGAAATCTTACCTGGACCCACTAGCGCCACCTGACAATAGAAACAAGCCCATTAACAATACAATGTAATGTTTTGCACCAAAATTATTTTGAGGTAACACGAGCAAAAACGTCACTCTAATCGTAAATTTTTCAAAAAATACGTTCAATTAAAGTAATTATGTAAGTGTTAACGTTTTCGATTAATTAAATAAGAAAAATTTCTTACTTATACAGGCCTATTGATCCCAGTCGTAAGACCCATACCACTCTAGTCCTGGGGTGATATGAATTTTTGAGATACTAAGCTTTTATGTTATATCGTGAATAAAACATTCAACTAACTATTTTTTAAGTGGGTGAACTTTGTTTCTAGGTTTTTGAAGAATTCATTAATTTTTTTCTATTAAGTTCGACGTTTACTAATGTTTTAAGTTAAAATTTATTTTTAATGAAAAAAAAACTTATAAGCTTGAAACAAAAAAAGTTAATAAGTAAACACTTTGCTAAATATCTATATTTTTTCGAAACAATTTATCAGTAACTATCCAAGTATCAGCATGTTAAATATAACTCATTAGGAGTATTATCTCTGGCTGCCCCCAAAAATTGTTGCACATGTTAGTCTAGATAAACAAGCCCCAAGTGATATCCCGTATATGCTATTTTTTTCGAAAATCAAGTTAAATTATTAAATAAACCTATTGTTAGGATAGTACGGCCACTCCCGCTTTCTAGACCAGTCGAAAATCTGTTCAACCTAAAAGTTGATATCCAAAGGGTCATTTTGGATATTATATGTACTAGTTGTACAAACGGCACGAGACTTGGCGATCTTAGGAAAAAAACCTGTGGCAGTCGTCGGAAATGATATCGACTTGCTTGTTCTTCTGATCGCCTTGATACCTCCAAATGCCAACGCACACTTTTATAAAGTTGTCCCAGGCACGAAAAGTCGAGTATTCTATTCCGTAGCTGACAATAATCATTTGAAGCCTTTCGTATTGTTTGCTCATGCATTCAGCGGTTCCGATACCACAAGTGCTATTTTTAATTAGGGGAAAAAAAAAATTATCTCTATTTTTGAAAAAAATAAAACGTTAATTGAAAGCACCGCTATTTTTTGTAAAAAGTTTGAAGATTTCGTTGAGGAACAAATGGAAACAGACTTTCAGTTATGTGAAGACGTAGTCAGGGAAAAATTTGTACAATTACTACTAAGAGAGGCAGAGAAAGTAATTTGTTACCTGTATGAGACGCAATACGAATATGATTGTAATGTTTCTGAATTACGATACAGGCTGTTTTGCAAATCGACCACCGCCTCTAAAAAACAATTATCGTTAGCGGTGCTTCCTCCAACAAGAGATGCTCTAAAAGAACACGCTAAACGTGTATACCTACAAGTCCAGGCGTGGCTAGGAAATACAATTGAGCCCACACATTGGGGGTGGAGAAAGACAAAGACCATTTTATTTCCGATAATGATCACACAAACGCCAGCTCCTAATGACGTTTTGCGACAGGTATGCAATGATATATCATTAGTGTTTAGTCAAAATAAAGGCAAATTCTTGGTCACGTTAGTTAGTTAAATATTAAATTTTCTTCCTCACAGATTTTCTGCTCCTGTCGTAAAAATTGTCAAACAAAACAATGCACGTGCAAAAAAGCAGGTTTGATGTGTACACGTATGTGTAAAAATTGCAACGGAGACAATTGTGAAAATGGTTCCACCACGAGACCAGTAATTGATGAAGACTCTTTCGATGATGTGATTAATGACGTTGTCGACATGCAAGAGGAAACGACGGAAGAAGGTCATGTGGAGTACCATACTCAGTCCTCCCTCAATATGTATACTCCAGATAGTAGCATTTATGATTTTTGCGAATAAATAAATTTTGTTTACTATCAATTTAATATTTATTTTTGATCGTATGCTTCACAATAAGTTGTTCTCTATTTCTTTTCATTGGAAAATGTCATTCAAAAATCATTTCTCAGAGACTTTTTTATTTAACCATTATCAGTTTTTTTTTGGGACTTTGAAATTGTGTCGCAATTCAAATATAAAAAGCCGATCCATTGTGTGTTCAACTGTTCGCCCCTCTCTTGCCCCTCCGCACAGCTATGCAATACATAACATATTTTCTACAACGAAATAAAATTTTAAAACCAATAAAATAAGAAAAATAAGATTTTAATTTGGAAAAAAATGTTACTGGAGACTATGTTTATTCGCTAGGAAATCGTAGATAATGTATAAAAAACATCATGTCTGGAGAACAAATTTTTTTTCCCCGTATTAATGTTATTGGGACTTAGAAAAATTTTCGGGCCAAAAGCTGAAGTGGATATTTCAGCCGGAAGGCGATCGAGTGCGTCGCAGCTACTAGAGCTACATATATATAGCACCGGCTCTCTCCTCTCTCCTCGTGCCTGCAATCGTCTGCTAGTGTGATCGCTCACTCTGTCTCACTCACTCTCATAGGTACGTGCCAAAATACTTTCAGAATTTTTTACCTCGAAATTTTGCGTCGGTCAAAAAAAAATGAAAGACCAAATCGATAGAGAATTTTCCGCTCTACACGCTGATATTTTTATTTACATCCCATCTCTTACCATTTACGCGAAATTTGCAAAATAAACTTTTAGCCGCTATTTTACATAGTTTGACTAAGAATCTACGTTTTTTACTATTTTTCCCGTAATCTACGAGTTCGATTGCATATAATATTCCAAATGACCCTTTGGATATCAACTTTTAGGTTGAACAGATTTTCGACTGGTCTATTTCCGTGAGGGTTCCTTTTAAGCTCTAGACTTGGGTGAACAGCTATCCAAAACTGTAAGGTGTTCTTGCTTCTTTGGCGATCGGTCATCGGACTGTGTAGCTCTTGCACCAATCCAATGACTCATCAAAGATATGGCTGTATGATAAAAATGGATGATGAAGCATACTTTAATACTCCACTACAGGGCACGTGTCAGCTGTGTTGCCATTTCATTATTCGGTGTGAGTGTAAAGACAGCCAGCGCTCGAATCGGCGATTTTTTGCAACGCTGGCTGGATAGCGGACAACTTCCACAATGCCAAGTCTCGAAAAAATATGCGTTACAATTAATATAATTTCTGTATGGTTGAACAAGTACTGTTAAAAGATTATGTGAACAATCAGCTTGACTGTAACAAATGTAGGAAGTGATTTTAGTGCGTGTATAACTCATACGCCTGTAACAAAGTCGAGTATACTAACCTTTTTTTGTTGTTTGGACTGTCAGATACATCAAATTTGACGTCAGGTTTTCTTCCGGTAGCCATAGCTATTTTGCTCAACTTTGTTACAAGCGTATTAGTTATGCACGCACTAAAATCACTTCACACATTTTTTGTAGTCAAGCTGATTGTTCACATCATCTTTTAACAGTACTTGCTCAACCGTACAGAAATTATATTAAGTGTAATGAATATTTTTTCGAGACTTGGCATTGTGGAAGTTGTCTGCTATCCAGCCAGCGTTGCAAAAATCGCCAACTCGAGCGCTGGCTGTCTTTACACTCATAGCGAATACACTTAATTTTTGATGCATGAAGAAAAAGGTGAAATACAAATAACGTAACAAATCTAAGAAAAAAGTTCCTTAAAAGCAACATCAAAACTTCTTTCCATAAAATTAATATTAAATCATACTTACTACAGAGAACAGATAATTTTTATTAAGGTAAAAGGTACACACGTGTTGTTAGATTACCTGATTATTTCCATATGAACGTTGATGTCAAGCCTTCGTGTCGTATTCCAATGAGCAAAAGCTGTTGAAATCCAGATGGGCAGAACTTGTCAGACACTTTTCGAACAATGAGACAAACCCGCTTTTAAAGTATCAGAATACCAGATGTTAATAAGGCACATTCAGAATCATTCAAAGATTTCAATATAATTCTGCTTCACGAAGTAGTAGTGGGCATGAAAAGAATCTTACACTAAATAGAACAGTGCTTCGACAAGTGAGCCAAGATGGCTGCTGAGTTTGTGTATCACCAGCGATAATGATTAATATGCACGCTTAACTGCTATGAGTGCTATGGAAATGACGACCTAGCAAACTATTCTCAGATGGCGCAACCGGTACTTGGACTCTAGCCAATGAGATGTGAGACCGGTATATGTACAAAAGTGTGTACATGTGCACTACAGACGATAAACACTACACTACACATACACACGCGCGCGCGCGTGTGTGTGTGTGTGTATACTTTCGTACATAAACCGTTCCCACATCTATTGGCCATTGAATAAGTACTGGTAGCACCATCTGTCACAGAATAATTTTAATTGTGATTGTTAATTGTGATTTACAATTCAATAGATAACTATATATTTTATTACATTGTTAATTACTTCATTTGTTTTAATTTGTGAGCTTGTATTTATCTTTGACAAAAAAATTTTGTCCATCGTAAATAAATATTTTTTAAATGTACAAATAAGTAAGTCTACATGAAATTCCCGTTGAAGTAAGCATGTACACTTTTATCATACAGCTTATCTTAAGCTTACAATAATTAGCTTAGCCATTTTGAAATTGATAGTTGCACATTAAAAATACAGACATTCTAACATGCATTCGTCACAGCAATGAATATATCATATTTTCGAACAAACGATGTGATGCCTATTTCGGTCTCGGACATCGAGGTGAAAATCGACTGTCCAGGCCCCAATGATAATGTTACGGTTACATCTATACTGAAGAACGGATAAAACAAAATACTCAAGATTTATTTTTTCACTCGTTTTATATCTACAATTTAGAAAATTTATATAAATAAAATAGCATTATAGCTACGAAAAAATTTGGGAAAAGAAAATTTCTCCGAATTAACTGCTACTTTAATTCAAATCTTGGTCATTAATTGTCAATGCATCGTTAAATCAACACAGTTTAACTATTAGCTTAACCGAAAGCATAGGCATGTATCAAATTGTAGTGTCAGTAGTTTCATTTACGGCAACGTAGCAGCGTAATCCTCTTCTATCATAACAAATTCGTATGAAGATTTTTTGCTGTATAAGAAGGGTATAAAAATCACGAAATAAATTATTATGGATATCCTGATACTACGAATTTCTTAATGAAATTCAATGTTTGGTATTTAACGATAGCGTTTAATGGCGCCTATAAAATAACACAAAAATGTTATTATTACTGAAAATACACAAATTAATATTACTTGAGCAATATTTGAGTCTTGAATTTGCAGAACCACCGTCAACTGTGAATCGTTTCATTCGAAATTTAACTAGTGTAGATTGAAGTATACATTAAAATGTGTAGTTGTTAGACCGAGTGAAAAAAAACTTTTAAAAAAAGTAAAATTTGTACTACATGAAATCATAGAGTAAAATCATCGCATGATATCTTTACTTCAGTATACATTCAGATAGATTCCAAAAAATTTTTATCCATATAGATATTATCCGTTGACGTGATGCGTTTCAACTTTTGCCAATGATTCTATTCAAGTACTCAATTATTTTATTCAAGTTTTTCAAACACGCCAGGGCTTATACTTATACTGCCAGTCCAATTCTTGGATAAACTGGCATGAATCATCAACTTAACGACCGGGACACAACTCGACCCCAGCCGGTGCTAGAAGGGGTAAGCACATCTCATCTTACAGGGTACCTGTTGGGTGTTGGGTGAAATTACTCATTTAAAGTTGGATTTTCGGAGAAATTACCTCATGGTGGTTATTTTTTTTTTAATTTTATTTATGTCTTACATTTTTATCTACATGTGCACTTAATATTATTGACATAAATATTATTCTGTGTATTTTGTCCTAAATACTATTCGGCTGTTCAAGTAAATGTATTTATGGAATGAGTAATACATGTATGAGAAAATCTGCAAAAAATATCTCATTATTGTCCCCCATTTTAATAAAAATAAAATTTTTTTAAGCGCACCTTCAAGATAGGGCTCATTTTACTCGTAATGTCGTGTTCTATGAGGAAAAAATTTTGAACATGGATTTCGGTGAGGGTGACACTCTTTTTCCGCGATTTGTATGCTAATATTATATATGTATGTATGATATGTATCGATATACTTTTAACATGTAAATTGCTAAAAAATGGTTCTCACTGAAATTCATGTTCAAAATTTTTTCCTCATAGTACATGACATTACGCGTAAAATGAGTCCTATCTAAAAGGTGTGTATCGAAAAAATTTTTTTTATTCAAATGGGGGACAAAAACAGGTTTTTTGTGTGGATTTCCTCATATATATATATANATATCTCCGACGCGCGTGGGGATCTCTCCCTCGCTTTCTTGCGTGTATATATATATATATATATACACGTATATAGAAATCGATCTACATAAAAGGTACGACGCTTTGGTCAAAGAAAGCGAGGTCAAAGAAAGCGAAAGAAAGTGCCAACTCACGTTCAATCTGAATCTGAGTTAGCGCTTTTTTCAAGACCTTCTGGAAGGCAATTTTTAGAGGGCGCTTTTTTCAAAACAACTATGTGTTAGCGCTTTCTTCAATATTTCAATTACTGTTATGTGTGATATAATTTAAAGTATACATGTTTAAATATTGGGATTGATTGATTTATTATAAATAATATTTTAAATTACTCATTTATTTATTTATATGCGTATTATGTAATATATTAACTTGGCATCTACGTGCTTTAAAAATGTGATATCGCTAATTACCACTTTGTACGAATAGTGTGGACATAGACTGTATTTACCAATTGACCTACCGTAAATACGTACCTACGTAAGTGCATTCACGAGTACATTCATGCACAGGGACTATATTGCATTATTTCCCAACCCCTAAAGCTATTCCCAGCCGAAGAAGACAAGTTTCAGCCAAGTATTTTTGTCGGGATGCCTATCGAAAAACACGACCTTTCCTCCATTCTCAGTCCTCTTTTTTTCTGCTCTCCTGCTGAGGGTTTGGCCGATGGCTCAGTTTTTTTTTCTTTGCAAGAACCCCAGAGGTGGAGGACGCTCGAGTAATCTTTTTTCCGAAGCGGTAACAAGTTGAGTGGAAACGAGGTGAAAACGCGAGTTCCACTGAGGTGCTTGTTTTCGTGAATCTTGCAGGTGTATATAAATGTTCTAAATGAGCATAACAAGCATCCGAAATCATTTCGGTGCTGCGACTCGTTTCCTGGCCACCAAAACCAACCTTTACGCGATGGTTTACCAGCGCTTTCTCCAACTCGTACGTTCAAACAGGGGGAGATATGAGAACGAAAAAAAAAAGATGACGGAAAAAAGTGCAGGGGGAAAGGAAAGAGCTCCGAGAAATCTCATCAACTTTCGCCCGCGCCATTAGCAAGGCTAGGCGCGCTAATCGCGCAAGTGCCGAAATAACTCGAGGCGAGCCTCCTCCTTCTCTCTAGCAAGGAAAGAAAAAGCAAGGGCTGCGATCCCCGAGGGAGAGGAGAAAGGGGACTTTTAATTTCGTCGACGCGCTCGCAATTAGGATTTTCTTTGATATTATTCTTCTTCCCCAGTAGCAAACATCGCGTGCCCGACTTACAGCGGGATTTCATTATATTTGTGCGGAATGTGCTTTTGGCAGGGCGCGTCAGAGGAGGGAAGTCTCGATTTTTATTGCAGTTGGTTTTGTTGGGCTGCATGACCTTTTTTCTGGGATGAGCTGGCGTAATAGTGGTTTCCACTGCTGGTGTCGCATACCGAAGATAATTTTTTGCACTAAGGGCTGTTGTATAAACTCCATAATAGGTGAAAAAAGCCTGGAGTAGAAAAGGGAATTTCTGGTTTTAAGGAGGCTCTTGCACGGGTCTTCCACAACTAAAAAGTGATTTTTCTACCTTCTAACCTCAAAATAGCATCTTCACCACTTGATTTTGGGTTCTCAGGCGGAAAAATAGTATACGAAACTTGTTCGAAAAGGCTTCTTTACGAATCTCGTTACGGCCCTCGCCTTCGGCTCGCGCCGTAAACCTCTCGGTTCGTAAATCAAAGCCTTTGCAAACTCGTACGTAATATACTATTTCTTATAGAAAAAAATGTGATGAATCTAACGGCATCCGCATTTTTGTCCGTTATCGTGAAAAATTTCAAGATATTCGATGCCAAAGTTCGCTCAACGTAACATTACTCTTATGGAGTCGTGCTTTGAGACGTTATATAAACAATAACGAGACGTTATTGGCTGTAATACAACTGTAACAGCAAGTTCTCTTAACAAAAATATGAATATTCTCAAGAAAAATTCCTCATCTTTCAGATTTTCTCTAATAAAATGTAGGTTGTCGTAGAAAAAAATCAAGATATTTGCGTTTGAAGTAAGTAGCTGCAAGAGTCCCTATTCACTACGTGCACAAGCTGAAAAAGCGATCGCAGCAATACCTGTGCTAATATGTGAAACTAAACGATATGTTTGTCTTCTGCTAGCAGACTGCTAAGCATTACTATCATCAGAAAGTTATGTGTTTATACATCGACAACCATTCTAAGGGTTACATTTTTAATAAAATTATGAGTAGTGTGTAAATATTACTCATGCACGTTTATTTTAAAAACGCAATGAAATACATCGTAAACTGTGTATTTCTTAGAGTTTTTAGCTGGGGTCTGATCCTCAAAGCGTATCGTATGAACGTGTGTACATACTGTGTGAACACGCTGGTATAAAGCTAATGGAGCTCTCTGATTGGTCAGAGGAGGTCTGTGTTGACTACATTGCAAACTAATAAAACATTTCTCGTATCACACAGTACACGGACTTGTGTTGAAGTAATACTCAAGCGCTTATAATGCTTGCAGTACAAATTTTGTTCTTAGTTATACACATAGGATTGTACCACTTGAGACATTGTATTAATTCGTGATATAATAAACACAGAACCTTTCGTGTATCTATCGAGGTGCTGTGTTCCTATAGGTATCAAGCACATATCGCGAATATTGCCTTCTGCTGTGCCAGACCAATAGTTCTCGTTTTTCCCTCGGTGGCGCTGCTTCAAAATTGTGCACGTAGCGAATAGTAAACGAATGTAAAAAAACGTGCTGTCGTCTGCTACTTGATGATTTTAACCTATTAGACTAATGTTTTTAGAATAAATATTAGCAAGACGCAAGAGTCTCCTTAAGAGCTGATGAAACTTTTGCTTCTTACCATTTCCTCCTACAAAAAGAACACAATTCTGATCTTTCCAAAATCGTATTTTTTGTTGGATTCTTTTTTTCAAAGCATTTTTCTGCCCGTAGGTGCAAAGCTATGTTACCAATGTTAAGTGGTCATTTTTCTATCTTTGACTTTTTTCGTAACGTTTAGACGTTTAGACGCAAAATAGCCACGATAACGATGGCGCTTCTGTGATGAAAACTACTAACGTTAGGCTTTACAAATTTGGAAAAAAAAATCAAATAAACAATACTACAGCTGATACTGTCGTTGGTGTGCATCTCCTAAAGAGGAATGACTACTTTTTTTTTTTTTTTTTTTTTTTCTTCAGTAAAAATTTAAGTATTACGAAATGATAGTGATGCCTAAAAAGCTGTGTAATCAATAGATGTATTTAGTTATTTTAAATAAATAATAAAATTTAATGAATCAAATATTAATCTTTAAAATTTTTTTTTGTTTTAGGTAAGCTGCATGCGGCTCTTTAAAAAAAAAAATATTTTTCCACCCTCGGGTGGTTTTGGGAGGCTGGTACTTCCTCGGGCGAAAAAGCAGTTTTCCGGTACTCGTTCGAAAAGTCTCCTTTACGAACTTCGTTACGTCCCTCGCCTTCGGCTCGGGCCGCAAACCTCTCGGTTCGCAAACAAAGACTTTTCAAACTCGTAGGAAAACTACTATTTTATCAACAGGGTGGTAAGTAAACAAACTTCGTACTGTTTTTTTTTTTTTTTTTTTTTTTTTTTTTTTTCATACATACGTCAGCTGTAGAAATTACAACGAAAACAATTCATTTTTAATAAATTTAAAGAATTTCTTTGATACATACTTGTTTTGTTTTAGATAACTTTAAATTTTGTGTAAATAAAAATTTTTCTTCTAATGAATTTGTTTGGACTTCAAACCATCAAATTTTTAGATTGAAAACGAAAGTATGAATCGAAATTGAGCCCAATCTAATGTACAATTTTTAAGTTAATTTATTCACTCCTCTGAATATGTACACACTTTTAAACCGTGACTACGACAACCGTGAAGGATTATATTTTTGATTATAGAAAAAAAGATTTTCCGCATATTGACGATACCTACTAAAAATAAAAATACCAGGGTAAAAAAGGCTCGTTCCGTATTGATTTGGTTTTTAGAATGGTTTTTTTTTAATTTTTAATCACTTTTTTTTTATCATGCGAAATGTTTCAAAAAGTTTCACTTACAAATATAATCTTATAGTGCGTCAGCCTATTCACACAGGTAATAAACCTTACAGCTGCAAAATGTGTTCAAAAAAATTTACACAGAATTCCAGTCTTACAGTGCATGATTGAACTAACAGGGGAATTAAGCCGTACGAATGCAAACTGTGTCAAAAAACTTTTGCTCAGAAATATTACCTTAAAATGCACGAGTGGTCTCACATAAGCCATAAATCCTACGTTAATGATAATTCAGGAAATATACAAATAATAACAAACAGAAAAGAAGTCGAGGCCCAAAACCTCTACAACTAACGACTCGTTGAAAACGTTCAGCCTGCAATCTAAGTGCTCAGTATAGGTATAATCCAAGGGCGAGCGCTCCCAATCTAAAATCTGACCCCCGCGCGGATGTGAGCACATTCCCACAGCCCGAAGCGACGAACGAGCCACCCTTCCGAGAAAAATTCGGACCCACACCTCTTTCTTCTTTTCCTTGAGCTTCGCATCTTTGCGCGAGTAGGCAGCTACGGCGACAGCGCCAACGAGATTCGAGAGACAACGTCGTAGACGGAAGGTCACACTTGGGCCAACCGAGCTCGAAGATACACATCTCGTCGCAGAGCAGTGTGACACGATCCTTTTAAGGCTTCTTGTGTACAGATCTATGGGGCGCGTGTTGGGTGGCGCCTATTTTTCTGTCTCGAGGATACGTAGAAAACTCGTGGCGGGAAAAATCGGAAGCTCCATCCGGACGTTTTGTGTCGTGTAGTGCACGTAAGTGGGTCGTCGTAGATTCGTCACCATTACCCTTGTCTCTCTCCTCCTTGCTACTGTACTGAGTAGTCATAGGGCAAGAGAAGGATGATAAGCTCCGATTTTTGTTCGCTCTTTTTCATGGCTGAAACGAGTGCGAATTTTTTTCAGTAGTCGAGAGATAAATGAATGCTCTTCCTGGTAGATGTCCCGTACAACGCGTACAAAGCAGGGAGCATCCGACGCGTGCTTCCGTGACGCGAACTAATTGTTTGTTTGTTTACGGTCCTGATGTAACACATTGCGGTACTTATTACTTACTTTTCACGCGCGAAACCAAGTGACACAGACTGATCGTCACGTGCTCTTGCTTTATGTTTGATTGATCGCCGTGGACGACAAAGAAAGTCCATGTTCGTCTCCTGCATCGAAAGATTAAAGGCTGTTTTTTCACGAAATTGTCATTTTTCCTATCTTAAAAAAACGATGGGTCACGTGATGAAGCCTGTTTGTTTGTCGCGTGATTGGCTGAGACTGATCAAGCGCGGGTAGATATGAAAATAAGATTTTGAAAAATCAGTGAAAAGTCATTTGTACATAGAAAATAAATGTGTGATTAAATTTCGGGGGTTGGCGTACGGAGCGCGCAGGGGGCGCAGCCCCCTAGTTTATTGAAAATTAGATGATTCCCACGGTGAGAACCATTTTTAAAAATTTTATTGATACGTGGTACTTGAACTTTTTTTTTTTACGTCATTCCTTTCCTCACATAGGAAAAGACGGGGAATTGATGTTGAGCAGTTAGTTAAGTACCTAAAGTTGATACTCGAGTTGACACAATAAAGATCTAATCGTGGCCTTCGATATTTCGCAAAAGTAAACATTTTTTTCGATAATCGTATGACTGTGCATGCGCTCAACCATTATTTTATAGAGCTTACAGTAGCTTAAGTGGTAGAGTGCTTGCCTTTCGTCTGGGGGGCTCGGGTTCAAGACTCTGCTCTTTCACTTTTTCGCGGGTACCTCTGCAGTTTTTTCCATATGTCCCAAACGCTGTTGAGCTCCTCGTCAATATGTTGTAATGCTACCGTGCCAACTGAGAATAAGGGAAACGCTGCCTGGCTCTGCGGTGTACCGAGCTGTCGGAGCAGTAAGAATCAACGGTGCCTCGAATTATTATAGTTCTCGAGTATACAGATTTAAAAATAGATAAAACCAGATTTAATATGGCAAACCGTTGTCACAGTAAGTGACACAAGGCCAACCACAATGACCAAAGACTATTGTTTTAAAAAAATTTTTTTTAAATGCTTACTTTTGCGAGATATCGAAAGTCGCGATCAGACCTCAGAGTATATGTATCGAATCGATTTTTCCAAACCTCGGAAGATCGCGAGAACGCTGTTTCGATGTCGGTACCACTCGTATAGACGAATATCAACCTCCTAACCTCTTGAAGATGACTTGTAAAAACCACACAACTTAAAAATTTAGTGCACACCAACTTTTTCTAATTTCAAAGAGCACATGAAGCCTAATGTTTATGATTAGAATATCCGCATGATTGAAACTTGTGTTAAAAATAAAAGCAAAAAATCTCGAAAAAACGGTCAAGCGTCATAACATGTGCACGTCTTTCACGCCTCGTTTATTTGAGCTTTCGCTTTCTCTTGGCCCTCGTTTTTCCTTCTTCTCCTCCGTCTGCTCTTCTTATCGCGTCAATCGAGTGAGCAAGCCCTCGCCGCTCGAGCCCATAAACTAGATCCGAGATTACATGATTGGGAAGGACGGAAATCGTTTTTTAAAAGCTCCTTAATGAAACTCCGCAGAGTTCTATCTCACTCGGCTTAATGCACGTGCCTGTAAACACGAGTACCTCTCACGAATCAATTAGGTTTCAGTACTTATGTTCGAGGTTCCCGAGTCAAGTGGATAATCAGAAAAATCCACTTTTGAGATACTATAATTCGTGACTGTTTTTTTTTTTACAATGACGTTAATACATAGTGGTTAATATTAAACTAAGAAATGCCAAAGACTTGAAATTTTACCATACGGTAAAACCCACGTTTTCATCAGTACATTTATCGGCTTTCAAATTTAAAGTTTCATTAAATTGAATGTTAAATACTCGTTTTGTTGCTTCATAAATTTTTTTTTCAATAAATTAAAAGTATTTATTTGACACTTAACTTTAGGAAACAATATTCTCTTTTATTCAGCTCCAAAAATGTTTAATTCATAGTATGAATGATAACCATTAAAATATCGTTCTTTGATTGTTTTTTTCTTTAGAAGCGCAAGCTTCTCTATATTTTTCCATCTCACGCTTTTTAACTTTATTCACGTCGGTCTTTATTACTGCTTTCTTTACTGCTTTCTGTATATTTTATCTTTCCGTATAATTATTCTTTAAAAAAATGACCAATTCGTAACTTTTATTACTCTCATCCTCATTGTAACTGACAGAGAACGTCCATTTATTTCATGAGGCGAGGAAAGGGAAGAGGTCGGGAAAAATCTCACTAACTTACGTGGTAAAAAAGCACCTTACGTAATCAATGGTTGTCTTCAACGTTGTAAACATTTAATCATTGAGAAAAGCACAAAAGGCACCAGAGCCATATCATTTCATGTAAAAATGAAATAAAAAATTTCGTCCAATTGATACACAGCTCATTTTAAGTTATTTTATTTAACGATGGAAAAATAGACCAACGTTTTTTCATCAATCCATTTTAAAAATATAAAGTTTTTTTATAAGATACATCTAGGTACATGTATTTGCTATAACTTTTCAATCAGTGCTACGAAATACGTAGGTATAAAATTATTTATAAATCAATTATTTCATAAAAATATGTGTTTTTATGCATCCATGTACACACATAAGTTCAAACATTTTTGTAAATTTATTACTTCTCGTATATGTTTGTACTTAATTATTTATATTGCAATAAATACACATGGAACACACCAGTGCCACATTCAATATTAAAATTAACCGTGTGAGTAGGTCCATTTGGAGCAAGTACGGCAGCAGACGACGAAGCAGACGAGCTTCCATTTGCATACCACTGGCTACGAAAACTATCGCGCATTCATGATGCTGCCAAAGTGCTGTGTCTAGCCAGTCGTTAAGCTTTTCTGTTCTACAAAACTGGCAATGATCGTACCCCCTTTCGGTACACACGTATATTCCTATGTACTAAACGAAATGAGGGAGAAAAAACTTGATGACTCCCCCTACCATCATTCTCTCGCTCTTTTTATCTTTAACCTTCGGATGATTACATTATTCGTGTACATGCACCAATACAAGTGGTGGTGCGTGTCAGATTCGCATTTGCATGACAAAACCTTTTGTTCCGCTTCCGCTCATCTGGCATGGAATGAAACTCTATTATGTTTCTGCGTGTACGTACATGCGCGAGTGGTATTGTCGAGCGATTGGCGTACCGTACGTCCATCTATATCCGTAATCACTGTAAAATATTCAGGGTCAATTTTTTTATTTTTACTATTGTTATTGACAACTTTATACCATTTACTATCAAAGGCAAATTAAAATTCAAGTTTTTCTAAATAGCAAAATAATAGTGGTCACAGTTGATTATATTTTTGACGCTTGCTCATCTGTTTTTATCTCGCGTTACATTTACCCTCAATTTTACCTGTTTAGTATGTTTTATTCCCGCATCATTCATATTTTTTTTTCCTTTTTCTTTTTGGTCTTTTATCACACTCACGCTTTTTTTTACCTCTAGTTTGTCTCGTTAACCCTTGTGCAAATACTAATCAAATCAACTTTTTTCGTAATTTTTCTAGGCTGTAAAGTGAATTTGGCTTAACAATTCAAACATTTTTTGTACATCATACTACTGTACAATTTTTATAACCATCAATTTTAATATTTTACCTCTTTAAAAGAAACAGATTATACTGGATTATTATAAATTCTACAATTAGAGTTCTCTTAAAATCTATAATAGTTAAATTAAGTATGCAAAGTAAAGAGTGATAATGGTGAAAAATCTAAAAAAAAGAAAAGACGAGCTAAGTCATAACAAACCTTATAACTTTGAACTAAGACTATGTTTCAAAATGTCTTTCTTTGCGATGCATCAATAGACAAAACACCAAAAACATTAGGGTTGCACCATTTTAACTTTGAGATCAAAAGAATTATATTATTGTTACCATTTTTGCATTATCTCACTTTATCGGAAGCATTGATACTTATCTTCTTTATTTTTTAGCACTACCTTTGAGTGGTCCACACACCTCCTTCTCACTTATCAGTCTCTTTATCTCCTTTGTCTTGATATGATTCCACACGCAATCTGACGAGAGTTCATTGACTTCGATTCTCATCGCTTCCATACGCTTGCCGAATTCTTCAATCATGTTACTTATTGTTGTTTTATCCTCCTCTTGACTTTTTCACATTAAAATTGACTCCTTAGCACCATAACTAAATTAGTTTCTGGCCACTTGTAAAATAATAAGAATTGACTTCAAAGTATGACACATAAATGCTATGTATAAGATTAAATTTTCTCTCTTAATAATATTTTATTTTGAAGATACGATTAAACTGAAGATAAATTAAAGTTGTGCACAGTCACATTGTTGTAGAAGAAACTAAAAATGTACCGCAGTTTTTATACTTCGCTGAGAAATACTTTTTATTTCCGTCCTATTAGAATTACATAACAGGTAGATCAAGCAATCTAATCCTACAAGTCTACATGAAAAAAAAAAATATAGTTTAATTACAAGTAATCATTAGAAGATGGAAAAATAATTTGGTTATTGTAATCAAGCAAGTAGTTTACGTAACAGTTTGTAAAAGAGCTGTTTTTAACTTTATAATATGGCATATCTTTAGTCAACTGACTTTTTGTTTCCGTGCAAAACATAAATCACGCAGTTTATTCTAACATAAGATATAACATTTGCCAGGTGGACTGAATCCATGTATTATATACTGTAAAATCCAAGTGTTTTAAAGTACATGCTTGGTAAACTTTTTAAGAAAAATCAAACCGATGCTTTTTTAACTAAACAATTTTTTTTTCTTCAACGATTGACGTAAGAGGGAAGTAAAGGGCAACTTGTGAACGTGTTAAATTTGACAGCCAAGTTTTTTTGTTCTATACAGCTTTCATGTATTAATTTTTCACATTGAAATGTGTCCAGTTTAACGGAACTGGTTAACCGCTTGGTGCACCATAGATTTGGTTATTCTTCAAATTCTTATCAACGCAACCGCGATATATTTTATAAAAGTCAAAAATTTTAACTACACACTATAAATATGTACTTGAACGCTCTTGGATTTACAATGTAAGAGTGAACCTCGGAGTGAACCATAATAAAAGCATTATGCTGCAGCTGAGATTCACTAGTGAAATTCGAAACAAACAGAGAGAAGAATAGAGTGAGAATAGGGTGCCGAGCAGGTTGTATGGTAAAAAATAAATTGGATTACACGCGTGCCCGCAGCTCCAATAAAACCTGTCCGAGAATATTGAGAAAACGAGGGATGAAGGAAAGTGGGTTCAATTCGATGAAATCGTTCAACACATGTCGATCGGCTATTCGCACTTCCTCTACGACTTCATCTCAATCTCGGTATTATTCCTTCTTCTATTTTCCAACCTATCGTACAAAAAGCCTGGTATGGAATCGGAAAGAAAAGGAGATATTGAGTGGTAGTTTGTAAAACGGTGGGTTTTTAACTCACTCCGAAGGGGAGAAATTTCATGCTACTAGTCGTATAATTCATTTCTTTTTCAAAGAGATTTTTAATTTTCACATGTACTCTTCGCAACTGAAAGAGTTTTTAATCTTATTGCATAGCCATAACGATTGGTTCTCGATGAAATTTTTCATGTATAATCAAGTGACACTGAGATTTCAAAATAAGCTCCGATTGGTCGAGATAACTTAGCGATCTAACCTCCTCACACTTAGAGTCTAGTTATGTAAATGTATCTCTATATACTCGTTCATAGGTACAATTTTCTTATCTCGTCACTGAAAATGGGTCAATATAAAAACTTATCTGTAAGCCGAAAAGGCCTGTATTTGAAAATCATGAGTGGCATAAGTAGGTTACATCTACTCGATACATAAGTATGATTGGTAAGCACACGAGCTTTTCGACGTTATTTACTATTGGCCGATTATTTGACTCTCGCACACATAGCACCAACACAGCTGGGAATACTTTGTATAAATTAATACTTACTTCCCTTGTTCATATACGTTTGCTTTATTGTATTTACTCGAGTATGGAATATCACTAGTCGGATTCGGAGGTGAATTTTAATGAAGTTTTCTTTGCCTGTCATATTTAAAGTATTAATTGAGCTATTTCCTTCTTTTATTCAAGTTTTACATTGTAAACAGGTGTTATAGGGTCGGTTCTTACGAATAAGAGTTTTTAAACATTAGCTTTTTTTGTTAGATTCTTCCGTAAAATTTTATCAAAATTGAACGTTGTACAATACTAAGCCATGTAAAATGTCAATTATGACGGTGCTATTTAAGTAGAGGTTCTTACATATTTTATCTAGTTCATAGGTTTTACTTTTATTTTCTACTATACAATGTTATGAATACTTTAAAATATTATGATTTTTTTACGTATAATTGTTTCTTTCGTCGTCACTTGGACTATACTAATAATAACATAACGTGCATGTTATATAAACTATATTTAACTATTAAAAAGAAAAGGAATCTAAAAGTTGAAAATAAATCGATTTGCTGACAGAACCGTGTTCAGTATTTCATTAAAAATAAAAACCTTTGATCCCAAAAACGTCAGACACACTACGTATAAGTAGCGCCCCAAAAACAAACGCGTCCGCAGATCCACGAAAGATACCATCGACATGTTGGCACGTGTCTTCGCCACGAGCGAATTTGTCCTCGACATGTATACTTAATGTATATTCAGGTCTCTACTCTCTACGATCGACAACGACACCACTACCAGTGCGACAGGCAAGGCTCCCTTATCTACATCGAGGTATTCCTAGACCTCGCGCCACCGTATGCTTACTGCCTCTCCTCGGCTATATTTGCAATTTCGTGACTCTTTTATAGGTACGTACGGGAAATTGATTTTATCGCTGTGCTCTTTACTTTCAATAATTAACGTTCCAGAGTGTGTGCTCTTTATTTCAGTTGAAGGGTATGTTTAACAATTGAAATTTTTTAAGGTGTCATTAAAAAATCTTAACTGTCAATAAAAAAAAATTGCAATAAATACACATGGAAC
>NW_019379454.1:1842801-1880131 GCF_000648655.2 Copidosoma floridanum | reverse complement strand
CTTCTCTCTCTCTCTCTCTCTCTCTCTCTCTCTCTCTTTTGAACTAGGAAACATAACCATATCCCACAAAACGACAAGAAATACGAAAAAATAGCATGTTTTTTTAGCATTTTCGACAATAATAAAAATTGTTTCAATAATTAATAATTATTTAGTTTCCTATGATTTTTACTATAATTTAAATCATTATAACTCTTATATATACGAATCATTTTCAAAGTAAAAATTACATGCATTTAAGCAAATTGTTATTTTTAATTTACGTTTTAGTATTCTATGATAAAGTATGAGGTCATTTTTTCCACATTTATTGTAGATGTATTATTTTCGTGTGGTTCCGAATTTTCTCTCACCCCACAGGTGTGAGCTTTGGCGAAATTGCGAAAAAAAGGTATACATATTAGGAATTTGAGTATACAGTAAATCACGAAAATCAGCTTATTTGATGGTTCGAAAGAGCTGGCCCCTAAAATAATAGGGGCTTTTCCGAGATAAAACTGAGTTTGGGACCCAATGAGGACAGATACTTAGTGCTAGATCGATAGTCAAGGTAGGGATTTGAGGAAGATATTTACCAGAGTCGCGTTCCAGTGGACAATTATAAAGTGATAGAAAAAGTAATTAAATAAGTATCGGGTACTACTTCTATGGTAGGAAGCCTCTACACTTCAGAAACTGTTCATAGGCTGTTTATGGTAATGGAGAAAAAAAGCTTATATAACAACAAAGATATTTTTTATTAGGTACATCGTAACCAATCAAACCATCATGTAAAAAAGTCACATCGATTTCTCCAATAAATAACTAACTAACGATTATTTTTTCTTCTCTCGTCGAAGCAATTTTGTACAATCATCTCTAAAAAAAAAAAAGAAAAACCCAAAGGACCAACTCGCTGATATAATTGCCCGATCATACCCCAAACACATCATGTAAGCACGTCTCGAGATCCGCATTGGGATGCAAAATTAATCAGCCTCATTTGCTTGGTCGCTGTCGTCATTTCCATCTTACACACACGTATACTTTGCGAGACCTACAATCACGCGGGCCCTTGAAAATTATCTTCCTAAGGTTTCGAGGTTAAGTGCTGCACCATCCCCCTCGTATTCCCAATAAAAGTAAGAGGGGATCCTCCTGTCTACATGTATACACCAATGCAGTTTCAGCAGCCAAAATCGCAGAGCAAAGACTACGACGACGATTATGATGATGATGCAATTTACAAGGACGGCCAGTGCACGCCGATTAACCTCGTTTGGGGCTCGAGGAGAGCCCCTTTAATATTTCGGAAGCTTTTGCTTCTCCATTGCGCCAGTCTTCTCCTCCTCCGTCGTTTATTTTTTTTTTCTTTCCGCACATGGCGGACTAAATACTGCGGAGATTTCGTCACGAAGTGTAACAAAAAATTTAATTTCGTTAAAATGAATAATACTGCAAAGTTGGGACTGTTTGTCAAACTACGTGGCATGAATCGCCAATCAGATGCTTCAGGTCACCATTTTTTTACTATAAAAAACTTTCATTTTACTAATATTTTATTGGAGGCTGGATACACAGCATCAATGTGTTTGAAGTTTCAAACGTTGGAGTCCAACGAAAATCCGAAAAAAAATTTTTTGTTTTTGCTGCCAATAACCCAATAAACAAACAGCAAAAAGCGTATAATACCGTAAAAATATAAAGTTATCGACATCCAACCAATTTAAACACAAATAATAACAATCAGAGTGAAATACATATGAAAAAACCATTGAGCACTCAAGCTATCAGTAATACGTGAAAGGTACGTTCTAAAATAGGTTTTTCTTCACATCTATAATCGTTAAAAGTAAATTCAGGAATTTGTGGAACAAGGAAACACAACCTCGAAGAGTAATAAACTCCTAAAGTTATAAAAAAAGTCGAAAAAAAAGGTTTTTTCCGCCCTCGGGTGGTTTTGGGAGGCTGGTACTTCCTCGGGCGAAAAAGCAGTTTTCCGGAACTCGTTCGAAAAGTCTCCTTTACGAACCTCGTTACACCCCTCGCCTTCGGCTCGGGCCGCAAACCTCTCGGTTCGCAAACAGAGACTTTTCAAACTCGTAGGAAAACTACCATTTCGTCCCTCGGGCGGAGTGCTTTCCGCCCTAGGGCACACTTTCCGCCCACGGGCGGGAAGAAACATTGTGGCCCTGCCGGGCCCAAAGTTTGTTCCCGCCTTAGGGCGGAAAGTAATTGGCGGGCGGAAAGTGTCCCCACGGGCGGAAATTTGCACTTTCCGCCCTCGATACAAAAAATGCCGTTCTCACCACGGGCAGAAACATACAACAACCGCGCCCTTCGGGCGCGCAAGTTGTACTTTCCGCCCTAGGTAAGAAATATACTATTCTGTAATCTACCTCCATTAGGGGCTGTTACTACCAAAAAAAAAGTGCAATATATTTAAAACACTATTATGTACTACTCTACTTTTTTTTTAGAACTAGGAAACATAACCATATCCCACAAAACGACAAGAAATACGAAAAAATAGCATGTTTTTTTAGCATTTTCGGTAATAATAAGTCATTAAGATGCCGCAAATGGTTGCAATAATTTTTTCTAGCGTTTCTGTATTACACTACATTCATATAGTCATTTTCAGCTCTCGGAAACATAACCTCGATTGGTTAAGTACACTACATATTAGAAAACAGTAAAAAATAAGACGTTTTTCGGTAACTTACGTCCATTAAGGGCTGTTAGTACTTAAAAAAATTATGTAATATATTTAAAACACTATAATGTACTACCCTAATTTTTTTTAGAAATTGGAAACCTTACCTTATCTCACAAAACGACAAGAAATTTGAAAAATTAGCCTATTTTCTGCTGATTTCGGTAATAATAAGCTGGTAGGGGGCCGTTCATAGGCCCAATAATTTTTTCTACTGTCTTTGTATAACAATACATATATAGTCATTTTTAGCTCTCGGAAACATAACCTTATTAAGTTTTACATTTGTCGAGTTAGAAAAAAGTTGAAAATAAAATAGTTCTTACGAACATTACTGGGAAGTTTTATTTTAAAGCAGAATAAAAATAACGGTATTCTTTCAAAGAATGAAAATACAAATCTTACAAAAGTAGTTTGTATATATTTTTATTCATTATACAACCTTCCATTTACTTATATGTAACGTGCGGTATATTATGTACCAGTTGTGTCACCGGCCGGTACGTTGGTATAGCAGCATTTACCATCGGTTGCTGGTAGGGCGGCACAACCATGATATTCGGCGGTGGAGAGGCTGCCTGTGCGCTCACGTTTAAACGCTGGGAAAGCTGTTGCATTTCCTAAAATACAAAATATTATTACACATGTAGATGGAATCATATTAGTGGTATAATTTTACATACATAGACATTGACGAAATTATCTTACCGCACGCACGCTTTCTAGTACCAGGGTTACACTTCGTCCCTGGGAATAGCTGCTTCGTCCTCCGCGACTACCCCGGAACCTTGGGGTGTATGGCCTATAAGATCCCCGACTAGACCTTCCCCTTCCTGACTGGACTTTGCTTTGCAGTTCAGTCACAGTGCTCTCAAGTCCAGGAATCACCTCTAATTTTGTCAACAGCTGGGTGATGTATTCCCTAGACACCGTATTAAGCTGGTTGTTTTCAGCTACCAACTGCTCGTTGAGATCTAGAAAAAGAAAAATAAAAAAAGATGAAATTTCATGATGTCTTACTTTTTAAGATTTTTTACCTACTTTTACGATATGCATAGAATTAAAAATTTAGAAAATTAAAACTTACGCTGTAGGGCCCTTTTTTCCTCCCTCAACTGCCTCACCGTTTCATCTGTGGTTACAACTTCACTAACAGTCATCAAATTATACTTACTTATTCAAATACTATGTTTGTTACTATGTATCAAAATGTTGAAAATCCCCTCTTCGAAAAGCCAAATCTAAAATATAGATAGATTGAGCTCATGTTCAATCAGCTTGTCGAAGAAGACATTTTTGGCATCTAAATACCTAGGTAACAATAACTGTGTTTTGAATGAAGGGACTAAATGCTGAGAATGTCTTCTTCGACAAGCACCTAATGGACGTAGGTCACTGAAAAACGTCTTATTTTTGACTTTTTTCTAACATGTAGCGTATTTAACCAATCGAGGCTAGGTTTCCGAGAGCTGAAAATGACCGTATGGATGTAGTGAAATACAAAAACACTAGAAAAATTTATTGCGGCCATTTGCGGTATCTTAATGGCTTATTATTACCGAAAATGCTAAAAATTATGCTATTTTTTCGTATTTCTTGTCGTTTTGTAGGATAAGGTGATGTTTCCTAATTTATTAGTCAAGTACATTATAGTGTTTTAAATATATTGCATAATTTTTTTAAGCAGTAACAGCCCCTAATGGAGGTAGGTTACCGAAAAACCTCTTTTTTCGACTTTTTTTTTAACTTCAGGAGTTTATTACTCTTTGAGGTTATGTTTCCTCGTTCTACAAATTACTGAATTGACTTTTAACGATTATAGATGTGAAGAAAAACCTATTTTGGCACTTACCTTTCACGTATTACTGATAGCTTGAGTGCTCAATGGTTTTTTCATATGTGTGTCACTGAATGTTATTAATTGTGTTTGAATTGGTTAGATATCGATAATTTTATATTTTTAAGGAATTATACTTTTTTTGCCGTTTGTTTATTGGGTTATTGGCACCAAAAACAAAAATCTTTTTTTTCGGATTTTCGTTGGACTCCATGGTTTGAAACTTCAAACACATTGGCACCATTATATACAAATATTTATAAATATGTATATAAATTTTTTTAATAATTTAAGTTTTGTTGTAGTCTGTAAAAAAAAAGAACATCACAGCGTAGGAATACAACGAACCACCCTGGATTCTAATTATACTAATTAGTGTTCATAACCTACGGTAATTCAAATCTTCCGATGTCTGAGACCATTATAAATAATATACAAAAAAAAAGTCCATCAAGGTATATTACTGACTTTGACGTCGTCTTTGTTTCACTATTATAAATATCGATGTTCTTCTTTGCTTGTATGTTTGACACTGCAGACAAATACAATATTAAATTGTAAGTATTGTGATTCGCATAGTTTTCACGCTTTGCATTGTGATTACAGTTGGTGAACTAGTATTATTTGCAACCGGCGATGCAAGTAAGTCCTCAAAAGTCTTACAAGCTCGCACTATTCGGGCATCAGATAACGCCAGTACACATCTGCAAACAGTTGATACAACAGCACCACGAACATCCGACTGCATATAATTAACGCGCGTGCCTGTTCTCGCTCTTTCACAGCTTATAATCATCCCAAGTGAAAAAAAGCGTATACCGCCCAGCGCTCTCAGACACCTCGATAGTTTGTAAAAAAAAGAGGGGGGGGGGGGTAAAGCTCCTCGCTGTGAAAATAAGATCTCGCGCACATGTCGCCGAGGGCTCTCGATTTCTCAGCTGCCCCTGCTGATTTGCTCCCCTCCGCCGGCTATGGCAATAATTAAGTAGCTCGCATCGCACCAGGGAGATCCCTCTCTTTCGACGGAGCTGCCAGGAGCATCGTAGTGATTTTTTTCTCGTTCCTAAACGCACGTGCAAGAGTTTGTTTCCGATCGCGGGATCTTACACCTTGGGAGAAAGGCAGATGTGCGGAGTCTTCGTCGGTCTTTAGCTATAATTTTCATGTTCATCGGACTAGCTCAAGTTGTCGATCAAAATAGACGATAGTGGCGTTGGCTATGTTCTAGGTACGCATAGTATAGTAAAACTTTCAGTTGGCCAACTTAAAAATGTTGAAAACAAAATGTGTAAAATTTTTTGTTTACTTTTAGTTTAATTATACAACTTTTTTTCATGATTCACACTTATCAAGAGACCACTCTTCAACTGTGTTCGAACAGTAAATACAAACCCTTGTTTCTCGAAACAATTTGTTCTGATCCATTGCAATCATCATAGAATTAATAAATTTCTCGTAAGTTTAGAAAAAGAAGGTTGCAAACAAATACACAAAAAAATGGAATCGGCATCATAGTAAGACGTTGGCGTACACGCGAGCATAACTGCCTCGCTCGCGAGAGCAGACATTGATTGAACCGGGAGCAGTTGGAATACCAGGGTAATGCCGGTAAATTACAGCCACCACTACAACCTCTGGTAGAAAGGAGAGATAGAGAGAGGGGGGTACTTTGGCCGGCGTGCGGTCGCAATTAAGAGGCTCAAATCCCCTTATTTACTCTCGTCTCGGCGAGTCTCTCTAACCTGGTTGTATGTACGTAGTGGCTCCTCCACTAGAAAAAAGGTTGTTAGCCGAATATGGGTCATATGCTTCTCTCTCTCTCTCTCTCTCTCTCTCTCTCTCTCTGTTGTGGTGCACCTTAATTATAAGCTTACTTTTGTGCTTTGGCGGGGTATATAGCACAATACGCGTGGGCGCGCGAGTCACGAAGACGATTGGCCCCCTTGTAATGTCTGTTCGATGGGCGCATGGCAAGTGCACACATACACACAAGGGAGATACCTATACGATGGCTAAATTGTTATTTTATATTACCTGACGTCAGCTGCTATTGGGGACTATGGGGACCGTTCGGGTCCGCGAGGACGATTACGATGATGACGTTGTTCGCCCCGGCTTTGAGTCGTATGCTTGCCGCCTCCCTTTGGTTTTTCTGTATAGGTATTGCACTCTCGAGGTATGTGAGGGAAAAAAAAAATAAAAGTACATTACTGGAATGGAATCGCTTCGGCGCGATGTAGTGTTTGGAGATCGGCTGATGGATCGAACGTAAACACCAAGATTGATGATACCGGTTTAAAACTGCTGTGGAAATTTTTTTTTTTTTTTTTCTCTCATTCTACACAAGAAAAGTAGAGCTTAAAACTGTATCTTATGGAACGATTGAAAACAGTCCAATAGCCATTCTGGGCCATTTTCATTATGGGTTTTTATTCTTTTTCTATGTACTTATTTGCGACCACAGTGTACAAAAATACTACTATGGAGAAAAGTGTCTTTGCACTTACAGTCTCATGAAATTCTGCAGAGGTCAATTTAATTTAGAAATTAGTAAAAGAAAAAAATAAAAATAATCTTTAAGTTGTGGGTATGAATATAATATTTATTACGACATATCGTGCACGCATGTAAAAATTAGAATAATTTGAAAATATTTAAAAAAAATGTAAGTGTTGAAGGCTGCATTCTGTTGTTACACTGAAATTTTAAGAGTTGAAGAATACGTAATATCTAAACGTATCTTAAGACTTTGAGTTCGAAAAATTTGGTCACAATTTCTAAAAAACTTATGGCTATAGTTTAGTTCTCCATGTGGCTTTATTCGTGTATTGACATTAGGTAACATGTACCGAAGTTTCAACTAAATTCATGACCTAACAAATTTTCCTGTTGGAAGTTGTTAAGTATTTTAATTAAAAATGTTTTAGTCACCTATCCACCGCACTGATGTACAAACTTTCTTCTCTCGTGTAAAGTAATAGGAATGATTATATCAAATGAATAATTTGTTAACATTGAATATGCATTGATTAACAGTTAAGTGACTTTCAACAGTTTAATAATTGCACAGATTATTGACTGCTTACAAAAAGTAAAAAAATTTTACTTTAATTCATCAGAGTTGTATTTTACGAAAAACAAATAGCTTACGAAAATTCTTAAGATCTATGGTTTTTTGATATTTATTCAACTAATTACATGCATTGGTCATGTAAAAGGTTATATTGGTTATGATATTGAAATTCGAGTTAAAATTGCAGAATAAAGTAATTTGTTCGTGAATAATATTATTATTATCGTCAATAATAATTAATGATTGAGTAGGACTTAAATACATGTAAATTATTCTATCAGTGTACAGGTGCATCGATGTTGCGATTGTAAATTACGCGCCTGCAATCGCAAATTTTATTTTTAACACGACCTCCTTGGTAGTTTTCTAATTTTGTCCACAATATGAGTCAATCAAAAAAATGTTCTCACTAACCCTTCAATGATTTCTTGCTGCTCATTATCTCTTTCCTCCTCAGTATAACCTTACGTAACACACTACCGAGTCTCCAGTGCAACAGTATAGAGTAGAACACAAACTGATAGCTAATCCCGTAGTCGTACAACAAAAAGTGTGTACATTACTTACTCATATCACCGTCTAGGTACCCGCCCGGAAACTTCGCTTGGGCTGATCAACTCGCAAGCACAAATCGTAAGGTGAAACTCGTTTCTCATCCCCTTTCTTTTTTAACAAAAGTCCACTGAACGTTCGAACCTCTGTCTTTTCTTTTCGATCTCATCTGACGGGCATCGTCACAACTCGTCAGCTGCAAGCAATCAATCCTGTACGTCAGTCACGCGAACCACACCGATCATGTATACTTCCTCCGTTTGCGCAAGAAACAACCGTCCCACACCTGAGCTTTAGTTTTAATTAATTACTGGCGTTATTTCATCGTTGAGTTTCCCCCAAGTTCCGAGTAAAAGATGCGCCCCCTTCTCCCCTCATTATCCTAATAGTCCTGGAACGAAAAACCAACAGCGTTTAATGAAAGTTTCCCAAAGCAAAGAGAGAGCGAGAGAGTCTGGAGGCGCCGTTAATTGGATGCATAATTAAACCAGGGAACAGCAGGTACTCCCGAAAGGGACTACGCCATGGCGCCGTCTTCCCTTGCACTGAAAAGTCCTCGGGAAAAGAAAAGCGTCCTCCTGGAAGTTGATGTCCTCCCCCAAAGTCCTTGTTACCATGCAATTATCACAACGATTAAACGCACCCCGCCCTCGACGGCAACGACTCCTCCATTAATCACAATCATCGACGCGCGCGTGCCTCATCCGATGCTTCCCTCTCACTCGTCATTAATTACGTTTCTGGCGACCTCCCCATCGGCCTGCCACGTCTAAATACAATCTCGCTCGTGGCACTTCCCTACCTTCTCTCTGTGTTACAGAATCGGGGCACAAATTATCGGCAGCTGCCTCTCCAAGTGCGATCCATTCGTGATGATTGTCAACGCAGTTACGTGCTCGCGACGATACACTCGAGGATCTCTGCTAAAAAAAACTTTACTTCCCACTCCACACGTGTTTGGTATTGGTTTTGTTTGTCCGTCTACTTTTATCGTCACGAAAGTTCTTATCAACTGACTCAGTACCGCCGATGATGTAAAAACTTCCGCTTCTCTGGTCCAGGTATTTTTGCTCTACCTGACACCGCTCCCATGCCGCGCAAAGGAATTGAATTTCCTCCCTTCTTCTGCTCTAATTGGAATTAGTTTGGGTTTGGGTTTGTTTATTGACTTGTGTTAGTACAGAGTACATCGGATGCTATACAACGTGAGGCAGAGCTGTTAAAGAAGAACTTACAATACCTGTCGACAACTCTTCAGACGAGTCTTCAGACGTGGCTGCTGTATTTGTAGCTTGTGCCTCACAGCGTTCTCCGGTCAGCGATTCTTTTGATTTCAAACTGTCATCGAGCTCGGCACTTTCTTCTTCAACTGCAGAAACGGTAACTTTGGTGGTTGGCGCAGCCCTAACATCCTCGCGGGACTGGTTGACAGAAATGTTGAAGCAGACATTAGAAGCTGGGACATCAATTGCACGTGGCACTTTTGGCTATGGGTTTAAAAAATGTTACCATTAAAATACACTCTTACGTCATGCATAAGTATTTATTATCTACAAGTAGAAGATACCCATGTATCGAATGACATTTAAAAGGTACATAGATTGCCGAACGTTTAAAAAATATAATATTGTTGCCGAAAATACATATGATACTTCATGTCTGTCATTCCCTGATCTGATATTTGATATGCGAATCCTAAGAAATTCAAATATTTGAAATGCATCACATGAATTGTTCGAATCCATGTAACAGAAAACATCGTTTTCGCAATAAAATTTCGTATTGAACAAATATTTTTATTTTTGTGATGAATAACTTTTTTTTCGTAATAAAACCACATAAAAGGAAGAAAGTAAAAAAATATGATTACCTGAAAAAAAGTTTATTTATCAAATTCTTAAAGTAAAATACAAAGTGTCCGCGTATTAAGCCTCGTGCTCGTCATATAATATATTGTACAGTAGTTTAGATTTATCCATCACTTTTGGGATACACTACTGATAAACTGCAACTCAACGGCAGCGTAAATATAAAAATACAAATTAGGTAAGATGCACGTAATAAACAACAGAGGAAAATGAAGCCAATACGTAAAAAGCTCGGGAATTCTTAAAGCATATATATACGCATCCACGTACACCACAACCGCACCTCTTGAGATCGCAAGCAGAACGAAAACGAAAAAACAAAATTCTTCTCCCCATACTTACTTTCACGAAGGTAATACAAACGAACAATCATAGGGAAAAAAAAAACGAAAAAAAAACAAACAAAAAATAACAACAGCAATACGCACAACGCGCCAAGCTAAGTGGACTACTAGCTCGTCCAATTATACCTGCACCGTCAGCAAACTGGTACACCATACACAACGTAACAATACTCTAATGAAGAAGGCCGCAGCCGCGCGCATTCATTCTTATGATAAATAAATCTATGCAGCTGCTCCGTTAGTGATACACCTAAGCGTATACATCGTACCACACCGAATCAAGATTTATTTATTCTCCGTACCGCGAAGCCTCGCTTTCTCCCGCTCATAGTTTTATGCACTTGTGGAGCAAAGAGTTGTGCTTGTATTTCTTTTTTTCATCATCATCATACTTAACTATTAATTCGAAGAACTGACAATAGATGGTGCACAAGCAAGCGGAGAGGTCGGGACAGAGCGGAGGTTGGAAACTAGCTCGGCGCGCGCGCAACAACACTTGGATATTATTTCAGTGATACAGCACCCAACTCGAATCGCCTTGTCATCATCATCGGAACCACCTCCTTACTCACAACACACGTGCATGTAGATCGATCCGTCATATCTGAACGTCGGCGTATATGCACCACTATGATGCAAGTGGATAAGGTGTGTTACGCCGCTGCTTTCTCGTAAGGATACAGCGTATTCATTGGCTCATTGTCCATATTGGAATGGTAGCCCATAAAATAGCTAGATGTATTTAAAATAGCTAATGCGGAAACGCGCTAGGTGTATACCTGGTTTGTGGAATTTAGATTATCAAATAGTTTTGTACAATAAAAACACCATTAAAACGCACATTTCGTTGTAACCTATCAAGATTTATCCATGAATATTCAAGCAATGTGAAGTACCTAAATAGCAGTAATAATACATGAGTGAGGAAAAAATGAAAATTTATGTGTAAAAGTAAAAATAGATAGTTACGAGAGTATGAGATGTATGACAAAAAGTAAGTAATGCAACTTCCGCTTCGTAGAATTGCTTAGAATGAACTGATCGATTACGATACGCGACACATGATCATGACGTGATAGACTATCGATGACTTTTTGTTTTTAAGGCAAAATCATTGTTTATACTCCCTTTACTTTATTACTTACTGTGACTATCCATAAAATTATTATCACCTAGGATTTTTTTTCAATAAATGAGCTGTAAAAGCTTGCCTATCTGTTACGATACTATTACAGTTGATCACTGAAGGAGTTGTAAAACTCATTTATGGACATACCTCTAATGTATCTAGTCCTCAATCGTTTGGAAATATATATATGAGTATACACGCAGCCACCTACCAGTCTGACTGTGATAAAAGCGCGCTAATATACTTACCAACAAAAACCCGCACGCGCCAGCTATCGCGGAAATCTCCATCCCCCCTCCCCGAAGTCATAGACCGAAGCTCCGCGCAGTCAAACGACACACATACACCTATCAGTTCGCCCGGCTGCGGAGATGCACCACGCAGACCCCGACTAATCCTTTTAGCTCGAAATCCGCTTATCGGCTCAGTCCCTGCCGCTAAAGGCTACCCGCGCTTACATTGTGAGCTGCGTCATGTATGTAGGCTAGTCCTCGCCAACGTCATCATCATCAGCCGCACCAGCGGTATATATACCTTCATAACCATCGCACTTGTATATACAAGCCGGGCTCGCGCTCCGAGCTGAAATTTTCATCCGAGAAGAAGTAGAAAGGAAGAGGTACTTTGCCGCAGCCATTGCGCAATATACCTCGCAAGTGTCTCCATGTGTCCGACGCGATGGTCTTCGGCTTCCCGTGTAGGAGCGGCTCAAGATTAATAGTCGCTCGTAAAGCCGCTGCGATAAAACGATAATAAAGGCTGATGAGGTGCGCGCGTGCTTGGTTGCGTTCTATGCATCTGTGTTTCGCTCATGCGGTTGCGTGGGCAAAAATTTATTCGCCCGACTGGTGGTGCAACCCCCTCCGTCGTCGAAATGTACCAATGCAGTGCGATTGCAACCTCCAGCTCTGATTTTTGGATCCATACGTGCGCCCTTTTCTTGTAATCCACCTGCGAGACTGATCGAGATTGACGTGAGAAATTTCGACTCCCACCGCAGTTTCCATATTTTTTTTTTTTTTTTTTGTTCATTGTTTACAACCCGCGCGCTGTGTACATTGTACGCCCATTGCATGGGAAACAAAACGCTCGTTGTGTCACGTTGCGTGCCGTAAAATCCATCCGATTTATCGCGCCCGCCGCTTTCGTTTTAAGGTTAATAGCTACGCCCGTAAATCGCCCTCCATTCGACTTTATTTCAGCCACATTTCAATCATCGTTACTACTTTGCGTTGCTTGGCTCGCACCTGCTCGAGTGTTTTTTTTTTTTTTTTCTCTTTACTGATAATGGTTTTGTCGAAATAAGTATAGGATGTTGTTTGCAATCGATTGAATGATTTTGATTCAGAGAGTTATACTGTTGACAAAACCAAAGATTGTGTTGATCAACCGCGAATTGAAATCAGTACTTGTACCTTAAAAAAAAAAAAAATAAAAAAAAAAACATTAGTGGTGGATTTATTATAATCTTCTTTTTATTTCTGTTATCGTAAATTATTCCTGATCGATCAGATAATTTTTTAAGGAATAATAACAATATTGACTTGAGAATCACTTCGGTTGTCGAACCATCAAGAATTTCCATTATTTTCTCATTCTCACTCTCTGTCTTTTGAAGTTTCATGTCAAATATGACTTGCTTTATTTTGCCTAGACAACCTTTGGTCTCACCTACATCCATTTTTTTTCCTTTCCAACATATTTCTAGTAACCGATCAAAGTTACTGATTTAAAAAAAAAAGTTCTTGCTCCGATTCTCCACGCGTTGTATGATTTTTTTTTAATTTTTCCCTCCCTATAAACTACATATCTTGGTATAATAAAGTCCAATTTTTTAATTTACCTGTAATAATTTTACTGATTTTACTCTCGTATAACAAAATTAGATGATGAAATAATCTCAACCATAGTTGCACAAATAATTCGTGAAATTTAAATTCTTTTTAATAAGTGACTATTTCACTTATTAAGGTGTTAATGTTTTACATTCATTATTATAAGTAAAAAATTAATCATCATAAAAATAAGTGTATTTTCTCACATTTTTAAGTTGATACGTATATTTTTTTTTAATGCAAAATTGATCGACTTTTGAAATAAGTGACTGCTTCACTCACTGAAGTGTTAATGTTTTACATCCATTAAGTAAAAAACTAACCAACATACAAATAAGTGTATTTTCACACATTTCCAAGTCAATTTAACTTATTTCTAATTGTAGAACTGCTTAACTTACGCAATAAGTGACTGTTCACTTATTAAGGTCTAGAAAGTGAATAACGGACAATATCCTTATCCTCTTAGAATCAATGATCCACTGTCTTTCACCCAATCCCCATGTTTTTTTAACTACATTTTTTTTTATCTCCGTAGTTATAGGTTTCCTGTTGGATAAGTACTAAACATTTAAGTGACATAACTTTGTTTGGCCCCTCTGTTTCATAAACCGCGCATCCCTGGTACTTACTCATAATTCCACGTTTAATAAATACAACTTTTTTTTTCCATATTTAAAATTAGAATTCTATCCCTTACTAGTTTTTTCACCTCTTCTACAAATGAAATGTTACCTTTCTGTTAAAGGTCTATGAAATTTTGCTACTCTAAAATTCAGAGTCCAATGCAATTCGTCGTTTAAAAATACGTGACCTTGAATTTCTAAATACTTGTAGTCACTTCAACAAAAAACGTAAGAAAAGAAAAAAAAAATTACAACTTCCAGATGAATCGAAAAATAGAGACACCAAGGAAAGTGAAGGAAGAAAACAATGGCCCGAGAATCGATGAGGCGAAAACTCTGGAAGAAAAAGAAAAAAGCTTCCAAAACCAAGCCGAACTTGTACATTAAGTCACGCAAGACAGCTCAAGAGTCAGATTAGCCGAGTGCCGCTAAGAATCCCAGAGACAGGAAAAAAGAGCCCAAGCCTACAGGATACCGACGGAAGGAGGGGGGCCAAGTTTCTCTCTCTCTCCGAAGATCGTCCCCCCCAGCCGATGCTCAAAGTGCAAAGTTGCGAATTTCACGACCTTCCGCACGCCGTCGGCACAACTATTTCCCCTCCACTACCACCCACAACGGAGGGCCCGCGGGCGCAGCTTCCAAAGTTCCCTCCCTCGCGCAAGTTATTCCCGCAATCTGGTTATACGCGCCGAGATTGCGCGGAAATAGCCCGGAGATCGCTTTCCGCCCGCGTGCTGGGAAACTCGCTCGAGCGCAATGTGTCCGTACGTGTATTTATACATATATATGCGTGTGTATACGCACCTTACGAGGAGTTGATGTCTATCTGTCACTTTGCCTCCCGAGTATACCTCCCATACGAAGACCAACAGCGCGGTGCATGCGTATATATTTTTCCGACTTTCGCAAAGTGCTCGGCTGCTGCGAGATTGTGTACGAGAAGTGCATACATCTACGCGTTGATGTATTCCAACCGAATGGGAATAACTGCCTCGAGCAGGCACTATTGCGGTGTGGGTTGGGTGGTGGTGAGGTTCTTCGGGAAACTGGGTCGCTTTGGTGCGAGTTTTATTACATTACGCGAGCGCTGTTTTTGCTGATTTGCAAGGATATTAGAGCACATAAATTATATAAAAAGCTTTTTTTTTTTCTTTTTTTTTTCTTTTTTTTGAGCCTTTTGTTCCATGATGTAGGAAAGATTTCTTGTATAGAGCTCAAATTCATACTGAAGTTTTGGTATGGCCTGATGTTTGACGATTAGATGTTGATGGATGAAGATTTTGTGTAAAAAATGACGGGAAAAACGTCACGATATCGATTTACATAATCATTCGTTACATATCGATGGTCCATCTTCTTAATCATTAAAAAAAGCCTCGATTTGTAATAATTAATATGTTGATTTGTAGTATCTTTCGCAAAATGGATCATAAGCTTGTCCTCTAGTAAAAAGTATGGGACATTTTTGTTTTATACCATAGTACGATTGGATCAAGAAAACTGCTGAATTATTTTACCATTTTCTGTTAATAAATTGATGTAAATGTACCGAATAAGGTACAATTTTAAACCTTAAAAAATTGTCGACCCATTGAATCAGATTTTAAGTTTGAACTATGTACCACATCTTGAGCGCGCCCAAGAAGGAATTCCACACACTTTTATCACGTCCAAGCAAATCAAAATCTGAAATGACCGTTGACGAATAAGCTAACCCGTTGCACAGTTAAATCGACCACGGAGTCAAACACGAAAAAGGAAAATGACAAAACCCACCCCCGCAATCGGTGCCCATTACTCATTTTCACGCGCGCCGCAGCCAGGACGAAATACTCACCGGCGCTCCGCAGTCGCCCGTCCATCCTTCATCCGCGAACTCGGCGCTCATCCAACTTCTCTCTAGCGACTCCCTCCGCATCTCTCGGCAGTCCTGTACGTGTGTTGCCACGCGATCACCAAATAGCTCAAACAACCACGACGACAACTGTTAGATCGGCCCGGGCGTTTTGTCGTCATTGTCCGTACACGGAGAGATGTCGTTCTGCCGAGACTTTTGGGACCTTCCCCCGCCGGTCGTTGGGTTGATTTACGATCCAGGCTCCGTTTGGCCTTGCATCGGATGCAGTTTAATGCGGTGTATGATGGGTCTAGGGATGAGAATGGATAAAGTGCCCTCTCCGCGAGGGAACACACCCTAAAGTGAAGATAATTAAGAAGTGCGATAGTCGTGTTGCTCCGTCGCATGTGTTTTGTTTTCTCGGTTTTCTTCGCACTTTGAAACATTTTCACGAACCGTTTCGTTAGAGCAGGGGTGGCTTAAGACGATCTGGTCAGGTGTCCTGGGCGAATGATCAGTTTGGCGCCCCTCACTTCCCTCGGGTATGATGGCAGCAAAATTAAAATACCCAAAAATTTAAATCCAATAACCCAATCGGACAAGTTTTTTTATCCCGAGTGACCCTATACGCTGAGTCTTTTAACTCCGAATTCTTCATAGAACAAGCTTTAGATTCATTCGAATCTAAAGCCAATCCAAACCAATACGACCGCTCGAACCGGTCGGAGCGCTCGGACCCGAATGCGTATTCACTTCTGATGGTCGGAGCGCTCCGACAGCTTCAGCAGCTTTCAGGTGTAATAGGTGTGATAACAATAGGTGTTAGGTTAGGTATCGACAATTTCTGGTATTGACTGTAGTAATCAAATAGTGTTGACAAAACTGCCGAAAGCGTCGAAGGTATGCAGTAGCTTGTGAAATAATAAGGTAATCATAGTTATTAACTTAAGCAGTATTACTTATAAATAATAATAATAATCCCCGTAAAAAGAAAATTGTTAGGTTATATACATCCAGTCAACAACATCAGCACAAGCTTGAGACGCTTGTTTTTTGAAAATGAGTGTGGCAGAGGTAAAAGGAAACAATGAAGATCGTCTAATATTGAAAATTTATTTGGTTTTATTCATACTTTTTTAAATATTGTAGGTATCTAAATGTTGTATTTGTATCAGTCTCATAGTGGACTCCTCACTAGATGGACCACGCTTGTTTACGCGATGAAGTGATTTCATCTTCATCCTCTTCATCCTCATCATCTTCATCATCCTCAGAATCCTCTAGTTGATCAGAATTATCCGTAGGTTCCATGTTTGACGACTTTTTAGAGTTTTTATCAGATTCTGATGAATCTGACGATGATAAGTTGAAGAAAAAAAGAGTTTGAATTCAAAACTATTGTGAAACAGTTATTCAGAACTACAGTGATAAAGATTTTATTACGCACTACCAAGGAATACAGTTAATTTCCTAATTCAAGAGTTTGCTGAGTCTGACTTTATACAAAATTCTAAAGGTAAAGTGAACTTATGCAGTGCCTGTAGTACGAAACATTTTTAGTCTACATTCCTTTTTTTGTATAGAAATTGAAATAACAAAACCAGACAAACAGATTTATTGTTTCTTATGGTATGTTGTAAGTAATTACGCGAGTATGCTATTTTGTTTTATCATTCAAAGATTCGTTCATCAAATGGCCATCGAACAATGAAATGCAAAAAACAAAAGAGCATTACTTTAAAAAAATGGTATACCTAACGTCGTAGTATGTGTTGATGGAACACATTTACGAATAGACAAACCTCCGAAAAGTGCCAACTTTTATTATAATCGTGAATATTATTTTTCTTTGCAAGCTCAGATTTTCTGTGATCAAAATTTGCGGATTCTTGATTTTGATTGTGGATTTGGAGGCTCTGTTCACGATTCTCGTGTCTTCAGATGTACAAATATATTTAAAAAATCGACAGCTGAAGATTGTGGTAAACTAAATTTTTTACATCCAATCGTACTAGCATGTAAGACTTAAATCTGATTAATTTTTTGCAGATATCGATGGGTGGCTACTTGCAGACTGTGCGTACCCTTGTTTGTCAAGAGTAATCACTCCTTTTAGAGATAATGGTCACCTCCAAAAACATGAAAGAAAATTTAATACGCAACTTTCCCAAGGTAGGATAGATACAGAACATACTATAGGCCTTTTGAAACAGATGTATTATTTGTTGTAAATGGTCACCGTAGAGAAAATGTTTGTAATTAACAGTAATTTTTTTCTAGATTCCGCATTCTGTATCATCTTAGAATGAAACCGAGCATTCGAAGAGTGAGAGTCGTCAAGGCATGCATAATTCTTCATGATATGGCATTAAAAAATGGTGCTGAACACTTGGAGAGACCGATGTCTTCTGAATGTGAAGGATGGTGCCACGATAATGAGAAAGTATCTTATTGCATGATGAACCTGATGTTTATTTTCAAGAAACAGGTTTTCAAATAAGAAGAAGGTTGGCTAATGCTTTTAAGTAGGATAATGTTTTAATTCTTAATTTTACTGTAGTGATGCAAACTGTACAAGTGTAAATAATAATAAAGATAAGACTCTCATGGAAAGTGTATTTTTTAAAGAATCTTATTAATTGCTTGTATTGTCATCTTACAACATTCATAAGTAATATTTAACCACTTATATAATTCTTTACATTTTAATAACGATATTTATATGATATCACAATTATTTATTTTTAAACTAAAGACCTTTAGCTTTAAATGTAAATGTACACTCGATGCAAACAATTATTTTTAAAGGCACACGTTAATCACGAAGGTCAGGTACAGAGATTCCTGGAAGTCTTCACTTATATATCAGGCCTTAAATCTAATGACTTACATTTACTGGAGAAATCACAGCGATGGTGGTTTTCATACTTATTTTCTAATAACTAGTGTTTTATCGCAAGAAACTTTCATCAACGACATTGTCATTCGATGGGTACTTGTACTTGTGCTTTTGAGCTTTTAGGAGTAATTTAATTTCTCCTCATTTCTCTGTTTTTTTGCAGCCAACTCTTCTAATTTAAATTTTATGTACAAATCTTTTCGTTGCAGATTTTCTTTGTGGCGTTTTTCTTTTGATTCGTTCTGCGATGTCAAATTTATCGTAAATTTTCTTTTTTTGGATGTCTCGTGGGTTTCGGAACTGCCATAAATTGAAAATAATGATAAATATAAATAATTAAAACATGTACTTATCAGTGTTACCCGATATAATTGTATGCATACTTATTGGCAATGTTCTCTCTTTGTAATCCAAGATCCTCCATTTCTTCAATAGTATCATCATCAATACCGTCAGATATTTCATTTTCTCGTATTTTTTCATATCCCGTGCCAACTAAGTACTCAGGGTCATTAGAATGTTTACTTCCAAACATTTCCTCTAACTCTCTGAAAGCAAAAATAATATTTATAAACATAAATGCTTATTAATATATTTGTGTATTAATCCCACATACCGTTCATAAGAAATATTCATTCTGGCTCTTCCCGTTTGTTTTGGCCCTTTATTCATGGGTTTATCACGATACATTTTTTCTAACTTTTTTAGTTTAGAACTCATTTGGTCAGGTTCAATGTTGTAATTTTATTGCAACATATCCTCAATTATAACGAGGTGTAGTTGTTTTTTTGTTTTAAAATAACCTTTGATTTTATCAACATACTTTCGTGTATGATGCACACAACAGTTTCACTGATGCATCGGTTCAAACAAAACTGTCAGCTGAAAGATTTCTCTTCGGTGAAACTGAAACTACTGGTGGACAGTCGTTGACGGGATCATTGTTATCCCCAACTGCTCTTTCATTTAATACAGTACTTTATAAATCTATCAGTTGCTGAGCAACAGCTTCCTCTACTGCACGATCAACTGCTGGCAGAGGTGCTCGAGCTATCCAATAAATTATTTTGGTGTCTTTTATTGAATGATGAACTACAATTTTAAAAAAATACTTACTATTAGAAGGTTTGTAGACATACTTCCCATCAACTTCTACTCGACTGTAGTTTTTGAAGCAATCGTGTTGTGCTATACATGGTTCTAGTATGCAATAGCCGCAGTCACCACATTTATACCTATTCTGTAAAAAAATATTAAAAACATCTGATGCTTTGAATCAAAATAATTAATTTTTAAGTTGGATTGTTTCCTTTTACCTCTGCCACACTCATTTTCAAAAAACAAGCGTCTCAAGCTTGTGCTGATGTTGTTGACTGGATGTATATAACCTAACAATTTTCTTTTTACGGGGATTATTATTATTATTTATAAGTAATACTGCTTAAGTTAATAACTATGATTACCTTATTATTTCACAAGCTACTGCATACCTTCGACGCTTTCGGCAGTTTTGTCAACACTATTTGATTACTACAGTCAATACCAGAAATTGTCGATACCTAACCTAACACCTATTGTTATCACACCTATTACACCTGAAAGCTGCTGAAGCTGTCGGAGCGCTCCGACCATCAGAAGTGAATACGCATTCGGGTCCGAGCGCTCCGACCACTCCGACCGATCCGACCGCTCGAACCGTCATAAGCGAATGAATCTTTTGTTCGAGTCACAATTTTCGTTAATGAAGTAATAAATATTGTCAAGAATAATACAGTGAATTTTTTTATGTTGCTTTTACTACAATGTGTATTTTATTATTTTCTTAATACATTTTCTTACAAACAAAATAATAGGAAGTATATATTACAAACTGAAATAACAGAAAGTTGTTGTAAACAATATTTTTACATAGTAAAATATTTTCGAGCCTTATCTTGCGCAAAATCTTCAACAATTAATTTAATATACGTATATACTCTCCAGTATATCATGCTCAATGGGCAATAAAGTTCAACCAACTAAGCGCTTTTGAGTCATGGTGGATCGTAAATAATTTTTTATTAATTTTGATTTAGAAAAACTTCTCTCACCAAAAGCAACACTAATAGGAAGAGTAAGTAAGTTCCGGAGAAATATTGTCAGATTGGGAATATTATCACATAAGTAATTAACTGATTAATAATAAAGGATTTTGAATGGTTTACTAATATTTTTCTTAGGTGGGATTGGAATTAATACTGCCAATGTCTTTTATTTATTTAGTCGGTCATTCGACGACCCTATCTTGATGGCGCCCTGAGCCAGTGCCCAGTTACCCCCCTCCCCCTCCTCCCTTAAACCACCCCTGCCTTCGAACTAGCACTGGTAGCACTGGTAACATTCAGTATTCGTGTCTATTGTCGACACGCCTCGGCAAAGGTGCTGGTCCTCCTTAAGTAACTTTACTTACATTTCAAAAACAAACTCTTGGAGTGCAAAAACGCTCTTGGAAAAAATTTTTCTTTAGAAACATCGGCTTATTTGCTATAGACTGGTGAATCATACTTTACGTCTGATTTTTCGATTGAATCACACGCAATTATGACCAGAGAACCAGATCACGAACAAAAAAAAGACTTAGTAAAAAAATTGTGTTTCTTTTCAAAATAGCATCCTATACGTGATAAACAGTTCCAACTTCGAGTAATTGACCAACAACCAACGGCGGACTAGGGGAACGACGCCGAAAGTTCTCGCCGGCGTTTCTCACGTCGGGCCGCAGCGAAATTTCACACGGCATAAATAATGAACACCGTACAGAGTCCCCGATATCGAGTGGGTAAGCGAAAAAGAGAGCCGGAGAGGCGCAATCAAGCAAACATTCCTAGATACGTCCATTCATGGGTCCCGCAGCCGCGTATGCGTATAGACGTGCTCGTGAACACACACACACACACACAAACACCAATCGATCGCAATCCGTCTCTCGGAGCTGGAGGATGAAGAAAGAGGAATAAAAAGATGGGGGAGCAGGAGGATCGGCACGCGATCGCGTGTCGCGCTGCTACTCTCCGCTCCTCATTGATTCCCAATTGGACGACGCGGCGTCGCGCTTGGAATGCATTGCATATATACCTGTAGTGTGTAGGCACTTGAAACTGAGCGCGAGACCGCCCCCGCGTGTGCGCGCCTTGCGTTATATACCTGTACGTTTCTTCCGCGTGCCGTAGGTATACGTTTTTGAGCCGGAATCGGGGTTATTGGGCGTTTGGTGGTAGGGGCAAGCAGCTAGCAACCTTTGATGCGATGAAGACTCGGGGTTGTCGGTCTCTGATGGAGCGCGTGGATTTCTTACTTTTATCTTTTTACGCTTCTTCCATCTTTTCTTCGGTGTGTTTATTTTCAACCGAAGCTGCTTATTACTTACCTCCGAGTGTGGTGGTTCAATGTATATGAGCTGGCTTACTCAGAGGTAACAGTAATAAAGATGCACGGCTTATCATACGTATTATTTTCGATTATTTTATACATTTTGCAACTTCCAAAACTTTTATTTGTTATGTTTTAAGGAATTTTTTTTTCTCATTGTAACAAACGTAACGCGATACGTAACAACCTTTTTTTCATTAAAAAGTGGGACGTATGTTTCCCAGCAGAAATTGGTTCTTCGATAAATTTCATTCGAAATATTTGCTTTTTTTGACTCATTCGTATTTTTTGCTTTTAATTTGTTTTTATCTTTTACAAGAGATAGTAGGTATAGAAATAAGTACCCTGTCTTTTACACAAAATACCATCACGTTACAAGTCTAGACGACAGCTTTTCGTAAACTAGCATTAGATATATGAAATTATGAAGTATATTCGCAAAGGAATAAGAAGGTTGGATTGAGAGTTCTATCTCATCAAAACAACAACTATAAGATCAATTCGTTTAAACATGTATACTATAGGAAATATGTGTGTTATTCATGTAAAATAGATCGCGAGATAGATAATATCAAATACATAAATTTATGAATGGATTGAATATTAAATTTTATGTAATTTTAAACATCATATGCGAGTTTGTAGCGTAATGAAAAGTAGGTTACGTACGTAATTCTTATGGTAGTTATATAAATACATAGACTTAAATCTAATTGTAATTTTAGTACCACTTGATAATATAAAATTGAGTTTAAACAAGGCCTTTCGTGCTTGTCATCAAAAAAATTTACAATTTGCTTAAAAAAATCAGGAGTTTTTAATTTTACCCAGACATTGCAGGTTTTACCTACAAATTTTATCAAGCAAAACAAAATAAATTTTTTTATAGAAGTTCAGGTGTTCCCTAAAATTTTTCCCTTACTTAAATTCCCAAGCATTTCGGATTTTGCTTAGATTTCGTGTTATAGTGGTAACATACATAATATATTCTTAGGTTTTTATTACATTACAAAAATAATTATCTGCAGTGATTATAATCATAATTTTATTTAATGAAAAAATAGCATACTACGCTAGAATGTGGCTATAGGCACACATGACTTAAATACAAAAATTTTTCAATGTTTAAAAGAGTTACTTAATTCAAATCTGTCAATTTGTATTAGAACTTTAAACTTTAAAGGATATGATCTTGAAATTGAATATCTCAAATTTTTTTATTTCAGTGAAAGATTAGCTTTTTATTAATTATGTAACTTTGTATAAGTATTCAATGCGAAATGGTACTCAGTTGTGGGGGATTACAAATCTTTCACCATGAATAGTCTAGTTGTCAAGGCAATAAGTTGGATGAATAAAACATAATTAAAATAATGATTAAAACTTCGTGATGAATAGTTCAAAAAAAATTTTGAAAAAGAGTATTTGTGATGCACAAGATTTAAAGTCTTATAATTTAGCTTATAATTTAGCAGTGGCAAAGATAAAAAAAAAATGTAAGATAAATGAAGGTCTGGGATAGGATGGTTTCAGTAAACCATACATATACATGTATGATAATAATAAGAAAAGTGAAAATAATATTTAACCTTCATGTACCAATGAATTGGCAACACTTTTGCTCATCTTTATTGACAATGTTTTATTTTGAATTTTATTTACATGACAGTACTTTATTGTAATAAATATTCATTATATATTTAAATTAAATATAGATAAATTTTTTTTTGTTCAACATTTTGAAACATTTTTCTTCTTTCTGTTTTAGGTAAGTCATTTTCGAATCTTCAATGAAATATTCAAAAGGGTAAGAAACTACGGTTGTGCAAAATTGTGAGTCAAAAACTTTTTTATCGTATATCTCAAAATATTAATGCACATGACAACTTACATAAAACAACCTTGTCTGAAAACTATATGGAGCCGTCACACACACTGTTTTTTCGTCTGCAATATGGTGGAAAATTTCCTTGTGTCTCATTTAGAATTTAAGTTAATTTATTTTAGACTCAAACGACTATGTCGTTCATATCAAAATTTCTTACAATAAAAAAAGCGAAAATGGAATAAAAGAACTCGACATCTTACTTAAAAGGGTCCAGTATCTTTGACAGTTGGTTTAAAGGACGAAAGTTTAAGTTAAATACAAGTTAAGCCATAATGTTTCGTAAAAAAACTTGGTTCAATCAAAATAAAAAAGCAATTTGTCTTGACGTGGAAAAACATTTTTCGTGTAAACCTAAAAATCGATAACTTTCAGACATTAAATATTTAAATAATGTCATCAAAAATTTAATAACGGAAAATTTCCTCGTCGAGCCAATTAAATCGTATCGTCGCTCAGTCGGAAAATCGATTTCAATTTGCGCGAGGATCCCCGAAAAAAAGAAAAGCAATTTAGCGAAAGACGAGATGGAGGAAAGTGTCGTTCCCATCTGTGCCATAACGTTCGTTACTCTCGTGTACATATATATGTATATACAACGTCACCTCTCCCGCTAAGCTCTACGTTGGTCGCTCCGGGGTACGTTTTCATATTTATACAGGCAAGCGACAGCCGCTGCCGATGATCGATGCTCCCAACATTTACTTTGAAACCTGTGTCGTCTGTGCACGTCAATAACGTGCGTGTGTATATTTATGTGCCCGTGCACGTGACTGTATATATACGTTATATACGTAAGATTACGGTCATTAATAGCTCGAGCTTTTGCGAGCAGATGTACACATATGTAGCGATCGATACGCCAGCGACGATGGATTCGATATGGAGATCAGCGATGATTTCCCTTTTTCCTGTCTTTTTATGGCTCGCAGCGCAGCTGTGCTTCTTCCATGGGACATTTTTTTTTTCTTCTCTTTCTACAGAAAGTGTGGAGTTACGTTGTATTTATAAATTATTACATGCGGATGATAAATTTAGACGTAACATTAGCTGTTTGCGGAGAACACAAAAAATGACAAGCAAAGTTATCGCTCCGATCGCTTGAGGAAAACTTGTTTGCAGTTCATCTTTTTTTTTTTTTTTTCAATTTAAGATAGCGCTGATACAGTGTTTTAATGTACTCTTCGCATAAGTTAAACTGTCATTGACAAAAAGGTGGACAACGATATCTCACTCGGATGCAGACTTTAATGCGTACCTATGTGGCACGTATCTAGTTTATCGAGCCTCGAATTTAATGTATTTCGCATCGGGAGCATAAAATAAAATGGTGTACTAATTTTTTTTTTTGTGAAATAAATTTAATGCATAATCCATACAGTTTATGCAGCTGTTTGTAACATATAAATAACTAGAAGTAGTTTGTATCGCATTAATGTAAATCCTAACTCGTCAAAATATTTTGGTTTTGCAGTTACTTATCTTTTCACATTAATTTTTTAAAACCCGTGCCACCATCTCACCACCAGATGATTAAAGATATGTTGTATCGAAAGTTTGAACTATTTTTTTCCATACATATTTGTGTAAACGATTTGAAAACGCTTAGATTCAATCACAAAGTACGTAACTATCAGACTAAAGTAAACCTAATACCTCAAACAAATGCGTAAACTTGTGGAAAAAATACGGATACTTTACAGTACAAGACACAACTGATGCATCTTTTACCAGAGCAAAATTATGACTACAAGATGTATAATATTACGTAATAAACATGAGATTTTGAAAGTGTACAGGTGTTGTACTCAATGTATATTCATCATAAAATGCCAAATAAAAAAAAACTTAGATGCTGTTGTTCAAGTAAGAGTATATGTTTCGCATTTCACGAATAGTAGAAAAAAGTTTTACGCAGCATAAAAAATTTTTTAGTTCATCACAATTAAAAACCGTTTTAAATTGTTTATTGATATAAATAAATACTGTTTTGATGGTATCAAATTAATGGTATCATGAAAACCTCGTGAGTTTATTACACTGGGCGAAACTTTCTACTAAGTATATCGTAAATTTTGGAACGAAAGTAACTGTGGAAAGCAGTTATATTTAAACCAAAGCGTTAATCAGGGCTTTTATACTCTTTAAAAATGTATACAGTGGCCATGGTAACAGTTTATCTTATTTTTCCCTACAAAATTTACTCTCGCTTGGTTGAATGTACACGGAGACACTGCCGTATTAAACTCGCCATTATTTTTATATACTTCATAACCGAATAATTCCAAATGTATTTTAGATATTTATTGAAATACCTAAGAATCTACGGTACTTAATTGACATTGCAAAATACTGCAGACCAAGCAGAAAAAAATCAAACCACAAATTCCAAATTTCACATTATTTCACACGCAACATTTTTTATTAATACCTCCAATAGAGCTAACAATCAGTAAAATTGTTTGTATTTAGAGTATTTCGTATAAAAATTACGTTTATTTATAGATAAACGTACTCATTCGAAATCCGTTCGTATACGAGCGATCTCGTGGTCTTGTTTGTTATTACCCGAGCTCATAAAGTTCCAAGCTCCAGGGTCGACTCAACCCTGCATGAAGAATTCCAATGCATAAGTACACACGTATCAAGCACATGAAGATGTTCAGCGGGAACAAACTGCGTGCGAGGGTGTCGCTTTTTGAGAAGGTACTTTCATTGGAACAGTACATACTTCTCCGTGTGCCACCTCTTGCACGCGCTCAAGTGGCCGCTGTCCGACCGTCCCTCGATTAATTTCTCCGCGTGTGGCTTCAACTTTTTCAATTATACATCCTCCCACGTGGCGAAGATACCTGCACACTTTCGTGCCTGCACCGAGTAATTTGGTGCGTGACAGGGCGTGTCGTACGGAAGTCGTAATCATCGTTGTGGCGGTAGCCGTAGAGTGGACAGGTACACATCTATCTGTTTGTGAGATCGAGAGTTGAATACGCGTGCAGTATAACATACCTGTACCAGGACGTGGCTATGCACAGTCTATCATTATCAAGGAATTTTTGTTTTCAATAGTGACAGACGCGAACGCCGAAGCTTTTGGTTGATCGATAACGACTTACCCACTCATTTTTGTTTTTAGGTCTTTAAAAATACGTGCAATTTGCTAATTACAAAAATTAATCTTCACGCAATATATATGTGTTCCAAGCCCAACGTGTGCTCTTACACCTAATTAAATTAATTTTACTTTCATTTACATCTTGGTTATTACCTCGAACGAACCTTCTATCTTTTTTATCCAATCAGTTACATTACCATTTTTCACGCTTAGCTGTGTTTTTTAATTCAACTGTGATGATGTTTTGGTTCCTTTTTTTATTAAACATTCGTTCTGTGTTTAAAAAATTTTAGATATTTAAAAAAATTTAGTTTTAACAAAAATTCTATAAAATTTTTTTTCAATAAATTCATGATTAATAAATTTTTTGTAGTATGCGCGGGTAAATACATAAAAATAACAGTTTCATACATATTTACTCCATCAGCAACGGTTTAAGTGACCGACGAATCTCAACCATAATTTTTATCGTAGCTGCACGGTAAACATAAATTATTGTTAAAATTCGTTGGTAACTTTACAATTGCTTTTTGCGATGAAAATTCGTATAACTTTATCCTCCGCGTCATATTTTGTGCACTCGCGTGAAAAACTACTGAGTAAGTATTTTTCCCTCCCTGTACTAAAAAGCATTTGCTCGAAATTTAAGTCCTTGACACTGATAGCGAGCGTCAAAAAGCAGCAGATAACTTTCGCGCTTTCACTATACATATTGTACATATACTAGGTCTGATGATCACATAATCATGCAACTTGTGTTTGCAGATGTTGATTTACATAAATTCTTCAGATGTCTGACAACAGCTTGAAAAATCTCTTGGTGTAAGTGGTCAAATGATGAGGTCGTCTTTTTGGTCTCAAATTTTGTAGCAACAGTACTGATATTTATTCATGAGTTCAATAAAAGCAAATTTAACAGCTTCTTGCTTTCAGGTTCAGAATTACGCAAAGTTATCTCTACAAAATTTAAAGACAAAAAAACTCTCTCCTACTTAACTTATTCTTCAACTTTGCCCATTTTCTCTTCACTGCAACGCGATAAAAATTACTCAGCTACTTGGAGAGTAAAACTTTATATGTAGGACTGGCGGTGCTCTCCTCGACCTAATCCTAACAGTTTAGAGGGCATATCCGTCTATATTGTCTATAGCAGTGTACACTGACAGGTCCATGCTACATGTAAATGAACCACGCCGATCCAAATTTAGAGAGAGAGAGTAAGCATAGTCGCCCGTCTCTGCTTGATTTCTGCAGCGTGTATACAATTTTCTTGAGGCAAGCAGGCAGTTTTCTCTTGTGTACTCATTAGTAGGCAGTATAGATATTGTAAGAATAAATGGTATGGAATAAAAAATTAACAAAGTACAAATTCATATTATTATTATTATTTTTTAATAAATAAGAATAAAGGTTATTTTATATTAAAAAAATTCAGCTTTGTTTAAAGGTAACTTAAAGTATTACAAACGCGTATTACAAATTATGTCTCGTCACGATGAAGTAAGTATCGTCTTTCATGAACAACAAACAAGGAGTACTTGTAACTATTGAATTAAAATTCACAATTTTCGATTTGTTTTCGTCAACATGTGAGCTATACGCGTAATAGTGATCATTGAAGCCTATCATGGTTATAGGAGTGTACTTGAAAAAGGTGTCATTATCAACTCTGTAAATGTTATTTACCCTTCCAAATTCAAGGCCGTCCTCCAAAATATTCGCCACAATGATGGTCCCTTTTTTGTACGTGACCTCATTAATCGTAATGCTGTCGTAGCTTAGACGTTCGGTAGCTGCCTGAAAGTAACTGTCGACCGTATTGTCAACGATTTTGGCTCCAAATGAAACATACGCGTCTTCGTATTTGTTCAAACGATTGATCATGACACTCAACTCGTGCCTTATCCCGATACTCTTAAGAATGTTTCTGTGCGAGGAGCAGTTCGTGCCGATTTTTTTTGATCTTTTGCTTCGACTCCTCGCACGAACACGACTGAAGGACTACAGGGCCCAGCAAACGCGTCAAACGAACGTAATGTAATAAAATATGGAATTTGGGTTTCAAAGTACCAAAAAGTTCGATGTAAAGATTGTTGTGTTCGACTATCAAAGTTTCCAGTTGCAACAAACGAGATTCCGTAGTTGAAGGAGACGTCAAGAAATCCACGATTCCGCGGAGCTTAATGTACAAATCCCAGACTGGGCTCTCTACGGGTACTTTGCCACCTACCAAAATACCCAAGTATCGTGTAAGAAACAGTTTTGGACTCAAAATCAAAGTCTAAGGATCGCAACTGATGGTTGAGGTAATCAATCGAAAAATATTTTTTCTCGACACACGCCAAAATTACATCCGACAAAACATAACTGCACACACCGTCGTAAATGTCGTGCATTATTTCGGCACTCTGATTTTCTATAACGTGAAAGTCGCGTAAGGAATTGAAGCAGCATTTATCTTTTACTCCGGATTTCGTTTCATCATTTTTCAAGTCATTTTCATATTTTTCAACGGTTCGAAGGCACCCTTCGTCTTCTTTAGCTAACGTTTTCGCTTCATCATTACTCGCATAACAAACGCGACACCCGTGCGTTGATGTTGATGATTCCGAGAAGCCCATAATCGAGTCGAAGCCAGGATTATATCCCACCACAAGTGACGTAATGAAATGAACTTTATAATTTTTTTTATTTACAGATATAACGACACCATTTTCTCTTAAATCGTTTAAACTTTTTATAAGATTTTCAAAGACCGCATCGTTCCCAAATGATTTTCTGTCCCTGGCGTGAAAAAGACTACACAAAATTGTGCTCTCAACTTTCGATGCGAAACTCGGTGGCATAACAAGTATTTTTCCATAAATAGCGCCTAACACGATTTTGCCACCGTGAGTACCCAAAGCGTTGTCAATTTCTATTTCATCGTAATACAATTTCAGAGGGATAGGTGTACCGTTGTCAGTAAAATTTTGGGTTTGTTTTTTCCACAGCTCTCCCTGAATGAAGTTGAGCTTTACTTTTTTTTCTTTTTGCAATGAATCAATGTACGACATCATTGCATTGAACAAATTAGGCGTTTCAAGCAAACTTTTAAGCGACTTTTTTAGATTGACTTGCAGTACTGAAACATCTTGTTGTTTGATCATGACCTTATTTCCAGCTGTGTTAATTTTGTAGATACTATTGACAGTCACGATTGTAGGTTCGCTATAAAGACCTACGTTATTATAAATCCGTAGTCGCTTATACTCGGTTGCGACATCGCGAAATGGATTTTTGTTACGATTCAGAATGCTTCTTATTTCCCATAATACTCTATCAGTCACACAGTTGTGCAATGCCGATTCTATGGATTGTAGCAAGTGCGGACTGTAACAATTTTCGAGGAAATTCGCCAAATTTTCAATAATTTCTTGAATACTTGATCTCGATAAACTTAAATTTGCATATAATTCACTCGTCAAACGTAACACTCCAGTTTGTAGATCCATAATTACAAAAAAAGTTTGTACAGATATAAATAAAAATGACTAACATCAGCACATTTAAGAGACGTCATAAATTATATTGAATTCAAAAATTCTCAGCGAGTTGTCAAAACTTATCCGTATAAAAAAAAAAAAAAAAAAAACACTTTAGTTTCAATGATCGTGTGTAAGTAGAAGCTACGGATCAATCTACATTTATAAAATAAAAATTTGTATAATACCGATGGCTTCTTCCACTTCTATAAAGTTACAGATAATTTCCTGTGCGATCAATTAACAAGTATAAGGAACTTCGGAAACTGCAAATCATTGCAATACAGTTTATGGTTGAATTCTTAATTGATAATTCAAATTACGCTCCTCGATTTTCTTAACGATTCCCTCCTATGCAGTGTGATTCTAAAAAAAATTAATTAATGTAGGTCATTTGATACGCTTGTTGCATTTTAATTAGTGTTTTATTTTGTTAATACAATTATACTTAAGCGTTAAATGAATGCTATACCTGTATCGTTTCTTTGCGGTCTCCAGGTCGAACCGTTGAACTTAGATGTTAAGGTTTTAATGGATACTTTTTTGACAGGACCAAAATTCCAGTGCTTCGAAGGGTTCTACAACATGATAAAAACAAAAGTTTTAAAATATTTTTAATTCTTCACAAGTCCGATGAAAATGATGATTGTCATTGTTGTAATCTTTTTTTCTAACACATAGTAATTATTTATTCTGTCTCGAACGGTTTTTTTACCGTTTTTAATGTGTTTTTCCCACGTTTCTACAGTCTTATGCATCATTAAGTCATCATGTAAATTGATTTTTTATAAGTACAATCGATACTACTTAAATAACTATCTGTTAAGTTGAAAAATAAATAATGTGATGCAGCAAGAGATTAGTAATTTTTTATATTTATTGCCATTTAGTTAATCTGATTAAAAGAATTTTAAACACTAAAAAATCATTTGTGAAACCACTCTAATATTCAATAACTGATAATGAGCATTTGTTGGATGAAAGTTTCATTTTCAACTCTGTTATATTTAATTGGTTGTTAAAAATTTATGTATACATGGATGTTGGTGTCTGTAATGACCAAAGCAATGAAAATTAACTTTGCGATCAACGAATGCATGTATACTTTCAGCAAAGGGACAAAGAAAAATACGATGTACACACCAGAAAATTAAACTTTTGAACTTTTGGTTCTGAACATTTTCAATGATATTTCATTTAAATGTTTTTGTGAAATTTTTTTCAAAAAACAAACAAAAATCATTACATTGGAGACACCGTGCAACAATTATTCTATTGATTTTTTTTTTTGAAAAAACTTTACCACCCATCAGTACTCCCTGATGACGTTTTGCGTCGTTTGATTAAAGTGCAGGTATACAAGTAGCATACACACTTGTACAGTATGTATAAATTATACAGTATTGCAATAAAACCACTTAACTTGAAAAAAAATCAAGTCTGACGCGTTATAAACTTTTGTCATTACAAGCACATAGAGACAGTAATGATCGAAGGTCACTCTTTGGCTGGCTCTTCGGAGTATGAGAGAACTCAAGAATATAAGCTTTCTAAAATTCTAACTTTCATTCTACAGTAACTATAGAAAAGCTCGTCATGAATGACGATTGTAAAAAAAGTAGCTTTTCAATGTAAGAAAATGATTCCTAACCTTTAAAATGGTTTTTGCTCTTACCTTAATATATGACATTCAGATGCGATGACAGTTAACACAAAGGCTGCGACATGCATCTACCAGTAGTTATTATTGATAGTACACAAGCAATTGTTACATGAAATCAACTCTAGCAAAGTTAAGTTTAACAGACAAAACGTGTGATGCAGGTGTCTTCAAGAAACATCACTTTCCCTCCTTTGCTTGGAACGGCGTAGCTTGTTTACATCCGCACGCCATGTGGGTATATATATACATGTATAAGTACAGCGCCAGTTGCCGCGCGCAGCGCTCTCGAATATACTTACCGCGAAGTTTTAAAACGCAAACACAAATCTTGGTACAAAAACGTAAGTATGGCTCTATGCAATGATAATTATTATAAAATTAAATTGAGCGTGTGTATGGTGTCGAAATGATTTTTTTAATATATATTTGTGTCCTAACGTGGTTTAAAGTAGTGATTCATTGCGCATTGAAGCAGATAATAATCTCATTCAGGTGTTTGAATCAGTTAAATATTGATGTATTACCTCGTATAAATACAAAAGTCAATAATTTTGAAAAAAATTAAAATTATGTCAATGCATTGATGCAAAAAGTGTTACAAGTTTTACCCTGTATGCAATGTAAAATACCTACTGATCTGCTAAATAAAGTCTGAAAAACTTCATAAAAGCTCGAGATTTTTTGAAAAGTTTTCATTTAATACAATGATAACCTGTGCTCCAGTTCAGTAGTGATTCACTTACATCTTGCGTTATGAAAGTTGTTGAAATACCGTTGCATAAAATTTTGCAAGAACAATGTGCATATTTTACAATGAAATGAGTTTGATCGAAGGATTCATATAGTCCTTTTTTTATTCTTTTATTGATAGGTTCATATAATTATTATTACATTTTACATGTAAGTAAACAAATTAAAAACTAAAAATTTTAGAAACTATGAATGAAAATAAAAATTCCTCTTACACTTGCTTCTGGTTAAATTATTTAATAAAGCTTCCTACAAGAAAGGGGTCACTAAAAAGATGAGTATGATTCTAAAAATTTTTTAAATCATCGAATTGTTGAAAATTGATTCACATTTTAATATAATACAGTTTAGAGCAAAATGAACGTTTGCATTAAAAAGATTATTTTTTTATTATTTTCGGCGTATAAAAGGGCAAGAGTTATAACAAATAATTATATCTTTCCGATATTTTAATAATTTTAAACTTTTAAAAAGACATATTTGCATACACAAACAGAGAACATTCAATTATTGCTCAGTACCTAAAAAGTACGTATTGTGTTCTTATTTGAAATTTATCTTGATTAATCATTGAAAAATGTCTCAAAATTTTTTTAATGCAAGATCACGACATTTTCTGTAACCGTCAAGTTACTCCCTTACGGCTTTGCGCGACTTCAACTTGGATCTCGTTAAATCAACAGTGCAACTGTAAAATCCGATGGTGTAATGAATTTAAGAATGGGATACCATAAGTATATTATACAAAATATTGAGGTAAGACGAAATAAATTTATTTTCTGAATTTTAGATTTCGAGTGGATTACTCTGGCAAAAATCTCTGTCTATCTGTCTTTTCTTGCGATTTAAATAAAAGTTGATACTTCAAGTACATTGAGTCACCACAAACTTTAGAAAGTTTTTTGCCACTAAATCAGTAGCTGTAAAAGTCATATCGGTAAAAAAATTCTTTCCAAGTAAGACTTGAATGCACCCTCCTCCCTATAATGAGTACATATGTATATTTTTTTTTTTTTTACCGGGTTACCACAACAGCCTACTAGGCCTAGTCGCGGGGGCCACCCGGTTACCACCTATGTGTGGGGGTGTATTGCCACACCCATCTCTAAACCTTTTTCCTCGCCTCCTACCTGAATCCATGGGCACAGTGTGGGTATCTCCGGTGGAACACCTTGCCAGTTAAGCTGACACTCTCTGCACCGATGGTGCATCGGGTCCACTCATCACTGTGTAGCCTTTCCCCGGAGAAGACTCCATTATTTTAGGACGTCTGCTCCTCGCCGGTTAAGCCGGCGCTCTCTGCCGAAGCATCGGATCCAGGCTAATTAGCATCCCCGGAGAAGCCCCGTTGTTTCAGGGGCCACTCCTCGCCGGTAAGGCCAGCGATCCCTGCCCGACGCCTGGCATCGGGTCCGCTAATCCNGAAGTTGAAGCTGCTGGTTTTATATTGCCAGCACCTCGATAGGCCTCTCTGATATAAATGATTCACAACTCTGATACTCTGGAAAGAACAAGTAGGAGAAAAAAATATTCTCACCTTCCTCTGAGTTGTCAACTGGTAAATCTTGAGGACTGTCCCTTGGAGGTGTTTCGGTAAAGTTGGACTCTACATTTATTTGGGACTCTTGGTCTTGTTCATTCAGCTGAGAAACGGCCCTCGTTGTTATTGTTGACACACATCTGAATATACCAAACAAGAAATTAATATGCATGCATGCATTTATTATGTGGGCGTGTTCTCGTACACGGACGGCACTGCCTGTCCGGTTGGAATCAACACCTGGCTTGTTAGCACCGCTAACCTCAAATCTCACACACGCGCTCCCTCCCAACTCGTGTCACCGCACTGCGTCTAACTCGAAAAAAACGTGGGAAAGAGGTGCACTCGCGCATGTAAAACCGATGCTTCGCGAGAAAAACTAACAGCCCCTCTCCGCAATGGTTAAGAAGGTCAACTGCTGCGGGAGTTTATTAACTTGCAACACCGCTTGCAAGTTACGTACCTATAGGTACATACACCTATTCGAAGGATGTAAATTTTAACAAACTGACAGCACCAAATTAATAGGAAAAAAAAACGTACTCTGAGTAGAGAAAAAAAATTTATCCTCTTCAAGCAAGAATTCGCGTATGTTGTTCACTTGCATGTAGCTCTCGAGGCCCGTGCGCGCAAAAAAATGGCGGCCTCGCTCAGGTCTGCGTGATCGTGGTGTTCGCGCGGGTTTTTATTATGTCGACCACCAACATGCACTTCTACATTGAACTACGCTGGCCGCACGCGGACAATAAAAAATTTAATAGCACTGTGCCCTGCACCATTCGTTCACGCACATAATCACCCTGACACAGGAAACACGACTTGTAACCTCTGAAGCAAGACACTCTGAGAAAAAAAAAACTCACTGCTTTCCTCCTCTGAAGCCCTTTATGGCAAGGCCGGCTCGTCCTCTCGAGAGAAAAAAGGTGGGGACCATAACCTGTCAGAGTAGTGGGCTCGGAGATGACGGTAGGCACTCGCGAAGGAAAAGGCACAAAAGATTTAATCTCACAATNAAACAGTTTTTGAAAAAAATCTGCATTCACCCGGAATCGAACCCACGACCCCTAGAACTGCGTTGTATCAGTAACAAGCACACTTACCACTGAGCCAACGCCGCTCCGAGTACATATGTATATACTAGTCATATGCTTTTTACTAATTGAGCTATCGGAGAGATTGAGACATTGTACATATTTTAATGACGCTTAAATGATGTGCAGTAAACTCAACACCTTACTTATTTTTGTTATAAAATAGTTCGATTAGTAGTATCCATCTTATGTATTAGGACGACTAAAGGTTTCGATATCCATTATTGTAGCATGTAATTAGATATTTAATTTTCTCATCCAATATAAATGTATAAGTACGTAAAGTATATAACAAAAACCATACGGAGGTTTGAGGAAATACCTCAAGCAAACTTTTCAAACTAGTTTGTTGACTATATATTTATACTAGGCTGGACTGTCTCCCCTGTGTAGTGCATTTCATTTATGCTCGATGAAGATTTACGGGATCGAAGAAGTGGACCAAGATGTTATTTATAAGGAGTTGCACATCAAAGCCATACATTGTCTAATATTTGTGTTTTACCCGAAAGATACTGTCAGAGTAGTGGGCTCGGAGATGACGGTAGGCACTCGCGAAGGAAAAGGCACAAAAGATTTAATCTCACAATGTATTTTAAACACGTAATACTTACATCCGCACGCCATGTGGGTATATATATACATGTATAAGTACAGCGCCAGTTGCCGCGCGCAGCGCTCTCGAATATACTTACCGCGAAGTTTTAAAACGCAAACACAAATCTTGGTACAAAAACGTAAGTATGGCTCTATGCAATGATAATTATTATAAAATTAAATTGAGCGTGTGTATGGTGTCGAAATGATTTTTTTAATATATATTTGTGTCCTAACGTGGTTTAAAGTAGTGATTCATTGCGCATTGAAGCAGATAATAATCTCATTCAGGTGTTTGAATCAGTTAAATATTGATGTATTACCTCGTATAAATACAAAAGTCAATAATTTTGAAAAAAATTAAAATTATGTCAATGCATTGATGCAAAAAGTGTTACAAGTTTTACCCTGTATGCAATGTAAAATACCTACTGATCTGCTAAATAAAGTCTGAAAAACTTCATAAAAGCTCGAGATTTTTTGAAAAGTTTTCATTTAATACAATGATAACCTGTGCTCCAGTTCAGTAGTGATTCACTTACATCTTGCGTTATGAAAGTTGTTGAAATACCGTTGCATAAAATTTTGCAAGAACAATGTGCATATTTTACAATGAAATGAGTTTGATCGAAGGATTCATATAGTCCTTTTTTTATTCTTTTATTGATAGGTTCATATAATTATTATTACATTTTACATGTAAGTAAACAAATTAAAAACTAAAAATTTTAGAAACTATGAATGAAAATAAAAATTCCTCTTACACTTGCTTCTGGTTAAATTATTTAATAAAGCTTCCTACAAGAAAGGGGTCACTAAAAAGATGAGTATGATTCTAAAAATTTTTTAAATCATCGAATTGTTGAAAATTGATTCACATTTTAATATAATACAGTTTAGAGCAAAATGAACGTTTGCATTAAAAAGATTATTTTTTTATTATTTTCGGCGTATAAAAGGGCAAGAGTTATAACAAATAATTATATCTTTCCGATATTTTAATAATTTTAAACTTTTAAAAAGACATATTTGCATACACAAACAGAGAACATTCAATTATTG